>CM066031.1:697600600-697887505 GCA_033557465.1 Ichthyophis bannanicus | reverse complement strand
TGAACCGCAGCTCAAGCCTATGATGAGCTGCCCCGGTGAACCGCAGCTCGAGCCTCTCGTGGGAGGATGGGGGGAGAGGGAGTAGTGCGAGTTTTTGAGTAGAATGGTGTGTCTGCACAAGGTGAACAAGGTCATGGAGCTGCGGAGGGAGTAGAGGGAAGTTTGTATCGGTGTTTACGGTAGTTAGTAGCCCTGCACCCTGAAAGGCACCAGTGTCACCTGTGGCTGGTGGATGGGGAATGAAAGGATGCGGCCTGTAGGTACAGGCTTGGTTTCATGAGATGCTGGGGGTGGACGGTCTTTGTCCAGCAAGAACAGCTATGACATGAATTATGCCTAGCATAGGGTTCATGGCTTGTCCCAGACCTTGGGCTCCCTGCAGGCAAGCTTGAAGCTCTGACACCCTATGATGTCAGATGAGAGAGGACGGTCTCCAGACTTGATGGGCTTAGCATGCCTGATGAAGATTAGTCTGCCAGGGACAACAGCCCCTCCTTGCTAATCAGGTGGATAACCAGACCCCAAACAGACCAAAGTATGACACAAGGAGGTGCTGGAAAAGGAGAACTTCACTATCCACTATACACTTATAAAGACAGAGAAGGACAAAAATACTCTCTATCCGATTCATCAGACACTTCTTACTATGGAGACTCTTGACAAGCACATATCTTAACCCCCTCCCCCTTCTCTTCTCTCTCTCCCCCACACCCAGGCACACACATCGAGTCATTGATTATACATACAAGGAAAGCAGATCGGTAACCACTATATATACCTCTGGTTCTGTACCCATGTAAGAGGGACTGTTTCTATTTATAAAAAACCCTTTTTTTTTTTTTTTTTCTTCCTTCAAACAACACTAGTTTGGTTGTCTTGTTGTGCTACCAAACCATACTGCCTCTGTGAAGTGGACCCAGGACAAACAGGGGAGAGAAATTCAGGAAAGTTAGAAAGCAGCGAAAGAGGTTAAGGTTAGTGTAATTTTTTTAGCCTTTGAGCTGATGTCATCCATACTGAGGCCAGATGGACCTTTGGGCGGGAAGGGGACCATGCATGCGTGGGACATCTCCCCAAGGCTTTCTCTTGAAAGCTGGGGAGGAAGGTTATTGAGAAGTACTGCGCTGGGATCCATCAGCCCTGTCCATCCATATAGGGAGGACTGATTCCTGCTATACCTGGAGAACACCTGTTCCAAGTGACGGTAACTACGTTTTGGTTTTGTCTGGGCGTTTTTAGTTGGCAAAGCAACACTACATTTAATCTTTGTAGATTTATAATCCGGATGAAATGTTACGGATGTACCATCTGAAAAAAATCACTTTTTGGACTTCAGTCTCCCATGGCAATTGCCACAGGAATGTGGGTGTGGCGCGGGGCGGTCTTTGCAGAATAGGACACTGCTCCCTACCCTCTGACTGCATCCATTTCCCCTTCCTGAGACAACCCATAAAAAAAATTTAGACCAGCAATGATGAACAACATGATCCCCCTCTGAGGCAGCAAACAATTGACCTAGAGGCACAAAACTGTGACCTCGGCTGGAGTCCACCTGCTCTGGCAGGTCAAGCAGAGCCCACCCTATGCATGTCGTGAGCATGTTGGCACAGGGGCCCCCTGCTTGGACAGAATGCTCCCTGCCAACTTCAAGCTGGTGACCATGCATGGATCTGAGCTTACCTGTTTGCTCATGCTGCCGCTTTAAGGGCAAACCAAAGTGGGGACTGCGGGCGCTGGGTGCAAAGCCTCTTTAAGGGGCGCCCTGAAAGCTTCCTTCAATGATTCACTCTTTTAAAGACAACTGAGCACAGCTGGGCGGAGCATTCTTTTTTTTTCCCTATAGCAGTGCTGCTTTAAAAGCTGACAGACCACAGTAATTTGTTCTAAAGGGTATAGTAGGAAAAAAATTTCCTGGTTTCTTGCAGGAAATGGGAAATAATGGGAATGTTTTTAATAACTTTCCAAACATTGCGGTATGATGGCTCTTAAAAGGACGCACCAGCTGTGCGAGGCAAAAGGGGGACCTGCTCCCCTAGCGGTAAAATAAGTGCTGAAGGTAAGTAGTGCCCAGTGTTGGAGAGGACGGTTAAGTGGGTGGGACTCTGGTGGAGGTTTTGGGGGGTGGGGGGGAAGAAACTAGAAGGGAGCCTTTACAATGGGAATGGGGTTTAGACAGTAGGGGAGGGGGGGGACTGCCTGATTTGTGAGGGAGCTGACACGGAGGGTTATGGGGAAGGGAAGGGCATAGACAGGAGGGGAAGGTCAGACTGATAAGGGAGCTGACACGAGATGCGGACTAGCTAGCGGGACTGAGTAGGCCGGTGGGGAGGGGATGGGCCTGCTGAAAGGGAGCTAGTGAGCTAACACTTGGGTGTTTGCACGGTGGTTACAGGGACTTGGAAGGGGGGTTCTGGGGAGGGGAACTGTAAGGGAAGGGGAAATTAGGAATTTTACTGGGAGCCGAAGGTGGCTAGGCAGATGTAAGTGGTGGGGGGGGGGGGGGGGGAAGTTTGGACGGGGGAGGGGGGAACGGAAACCGAGATGACATGTACGAGGGGGGGGGGGAACGAGACAGTAAAGGGAGCTTCAGCTGACAGGTGGGGATGGTCTTGAAACGGGAAAGGGGACTAGCTTCCTAGCACTACTTAGACAATAGGGGGGGATGGGGACAGGAAGAAGATACGTTAACTAGGGAATGATACTGGGAGACAAGAAGGGGGCTAGACAGTGTGGGGGGGGGGGAGAGAGGATAGACGGGAATGGCAAGGAGAGCTGGAAGAGAGCTGACTGTGATTGGGGATTACTTGACGCAAGTGCCTGGATACGTGGTGATAGGGGACGGGAAATGGGACTAAGATGGGATGGGGGGGGGGGGGGAGAGGAGAGAGAGAGAGGCAGTGGAGAAAGAGCCCGAGAGAGGGAGCGCACGCTAGGGGGAGAGTGGGAGATAGTGGGGAGAGTGGAAGGGGACTGGGACCCAGAAGGGGGCGCTGAAAGTGACTATGATACTAGGAGTGAAAGGGGGCGGCAAGAGCGGGGCACCAGAGGGAATAAATAATCCATAGAGATTTGGGCGGAGAGGAGGCAAAATCAAGGACTTGGGAAGGGGAGGAGACTAAGATGAGAGCCAGAGGAAAAGGATGGGATGATGAGGGACCGTATTACAGAGGACCTCTGGCAGTAAGAAATGTGGGGGAAAGCAACGGAAGAACGATGAAGGATTAGGGATTTGGGGGAGAGGGGGAGGAGGGGGAAAATTTGGGAAGATCGGATGCAAAGGGCTAGGAGGCAGTCAGGAACCAGAGAGGGGGACTATGTGGGAACGGTAAGAGCCCTGAGTAGGAATTTGGAGGGCAACAGCACTAGTATTATTGAGTAGATATGAGGGAGAGTGTGGGGGTGGACGGTTTAAAAGAAAAAAGAATATTAGGGAGAAAGAAAGATTGGGGAGGTTGAGTGTGTTGGTTGAGAGCTGATTGTCGCCGAGGACCTAGAGAGATGGTGAACAATGGATGGATTCCTGACCAGGAGAGGGAGGGTAGAACTGGTGATTGGTGAAAAAGAATAGGGGGTTGGAGTAGAGAGAGAGAGAGGGATGATCATGATGAATGACAAAGGAGGGTCTAGGGGATGATGGGATCAAAGGCAGAGGATGAACATGAAGCGTTGAGGAGTAAAAATAGAGGGTAGAATCGAAATAGCTCTAGAAGGGTAATTAGAGAATTGGATAATGGTAGGGGGGAAAGAGCGGATATTGAAAGCCGGGGGAAAGGGGGAAGGAAGGAAAGAACGGTTGGGTTGATGGATATGGGAGCACAGCAACTACCTAGAGAAGGAGGAAGACGGGGAGATGGGAAAGTGTGTACAGGGCAGGAGGTAAAATTTGGGTTTAATAAAAAGTGTGCGAATCACTCTTAAGAAGTTGCTGGAGGAGGCTGTCAAATCTGGATAAGACATGGATAGGGGGGAAGAGGTTGGAAAGGTGGTAAGAGAAAAGTAAATTTAAAAAAAAAATTTAAAAAATAACAAAAGATTTAAAAAGGAGGAACAAGATTATAAGTCACAATGTCAAAGACATGTAGAGAAGGAAGAAGGGAAGAGAAAGAAGATGATGGAAGAAACAATGGGAACAAGGAATGTGGAAAGAGAGTGGAAACCACTGAAGGACTCTGAAAAATTAGAAACGGGTCACACCAAATAGAGCAGAAAAAAATAATTGTATTTTGATTTTAGTTAGGTGTTGGCAAGTCAGTTTTTAATTAACATGCGGTTTTTTTTATGCATATTTTGTTTCTCGGCGTGTTTGTGGCACGCATGCAGTGACGTGGATTGGGGGTAGATTGGCTGGGCGTTTTCAGCTGACTTTTGTCACATCATTTTCCTTTTGGGGGGACAGGTAATGTTAGCAATGAGTCTCTCTTAGAAGATGAACGTAGTTTAATCGGGCTTGGTTCCGTTGTTCTGATAGAGTAGGAATTTCTAGGGCTCACGCAGTCAGTATTTATGGTGCTCTGCCCTTTCTAGGTAGGGCTCCTTGTTTTGTTGTGGGCGTTCTGGGAAGTATGTGTTAGAATGGTAGATTGGGATAGCAATTCTTCCAAATGGGTAGGTTTTGCCACATACCATGGATAGTCATGAACCTCATTTCTAACCCAGGGTATGGGAATTTGAGTCCTCAGTCTCTGATATTTAATGCTAATGCTCGAGGCATCGTGCCAAGGAAGTCCCACCTTGGAGTTAAAAAATTTTTATGTGTATAGGTAAGTTTATCTTCTGCGGTTTGGTGTTGGGGAAATTTTTCTTAATTAAGCATGGGACCCCCCATGCCCCACATCACACAAACACACACAAAGGACCACACAATATGCCTTTTAACTCTATCTTTCTGCCAACATTTTTTCCTTGGATACGAAGGCAATTTTTTGGTTACTTGACAACTTCTCCCTTTGATGTAATCATAGAAAATAAGTCTCTTGGAAAACTGAGACTCTATAATCAATGCCATTTTGGTCATAATTTGACAGAGGCCCGTGCTGTGGTTCCCACTTTTTCTTTTTCTTTTCCCGGGCGGGGGGACCCAGAGACCCCCACCGGGGGTGGGGGGGGGGTTGGGGGGGGGGGGTTGGGTGGGGGGGGGGGGGTGGGGGGGGGGGGGGGGGTCGGGGGGGGGGGGGGGGGGGTGGGGGGGGTGGGGGGGGGTGGGGGGTGTTGTTTGTTGTTTGTTTTGTGGGGGGGGGGTGGGTTTGGTGTGGGGTGGGGGTTGTTTGTTGTTGAGGGCGGTGTGTTTGGTGGGTTTTGGTGTGTGTATGTTGTGTTGATAGGGGGGGGGGGGGGGGGGGGTGTTGCTGTGGGTGGTTTAGTGTGTGTACTGGATGATTGTACTGGAGAAGGGGGATAGTCGGATAGTCTTTTTAAGGTTTCAGTTTGTGTGTTTGTTTTTTATGCTACTGGCACCTGGTCTTGGACAATTTTTCAATATTTTGCCAGCCTCAGATTCAAGGCTAATCTCAAACGTGAAGGAGAGCTCAGTTTTAAAGTTACTTTTGCTGGCTCGCTGATTGACTGATAGCTTCACTGTGCTGATTGTATGGGCTTGTTTCTGAACTCTGAAAGAGTCTAGTCCGCTATGAGCACCATGATAAAATTCATAGCTACAAAAAAATTTTCATTTCGTAGCTTTACCTCTATTAAAAAAGTCATAGCAGTAGTGCCAAATAAGTTTCACTTGCAATTGTTAGCAAATATATTCAAAATGAGGCACCCTGGCAGATATTGCAACTAAGCATGATCCGCCTTCGGACCCCCCGGTCTCAACACGAGGGCCCTGCATTACCTTGGGCCATACCTCCCCCGCGCCCCCCAGGAAGCTTTGCTTCAGTGCGGGTGGGACCCCAGGAACTGTAGCGTGTGCATAGTCTCAGCCCGGGTTCCATGTCAGGCACAAATGCCTTTTACAGTGTTTTGGGCGCTCTGAAAACAGGTGGGAGGGTCGGCAGTGAAGACATGGAAGGGATACACGCAGAAGAGTGAGTAGCCAGGTTAGTGGAAAAAGTGGTGCAGTGGAAAGGAGGGCCAGGCGATGACCGGGGGGGGAAGCAAGGAAGGAAAAGGGAAAATGTTGGAAAGAGGCATAGACAGGGTAGGGATTGGGGTTAGCTGCACTAAGGGAGGAGGGGTACGGTGTACTAACTAGAAGGAAAGGGGAAAGGGAAATGCTAGACATTGGAGCAGAGAGATGAGGAGGATGTGCAACAAACTGGGGTGGTGGTGAGAAGGGTGAGTTATTGATATCAATTGGGGGGAGGGGGAGGGAAAGGGGAGGGAGATGGAATACATGTGGAATAGAGAAGAGAGTCAAAAATACAGGGGCAATGGGGGGAAGGAGGAGAGTAGACTGGACTAGGGAGGGAAGGATGGAAATGGGAAATGCTGGACATGGACACAATGGGCAAATGGAAAAAGAGAGCAAGGGAAGAAGATGAGGCTATGGGGGAGGAGGGGAATACCGGGCTGAAGGTTGTGCTAGGGCAAGGATCTCCAACTGCCGTCCTGGGAGGCCTCAAACCAGTCAGATTTTCAGTATCATAATGATGAATATGCATGAATAGATATTGCTAGCGGCAAACCCCACACACTTGTCCCTATTGTTATTCCAAATTGTCATGCATATTATATTTATTAGGGAGTATCCTGAAAACTTCTGATGGTTTGGGCACCCTTGCAGGATGGGAGTCGTGAAGTTGGGAAGTGGTAGGAGTGAAATTTTGAGGTAACACCCTACATCCCACATCCTCTATCCTACGAATCGACCCTCTTAAAGCCTTCTTCAGATGTTTTCCACGGCGTTCGTTTTTCGTCTCTCCTACATTCCCCCTTTCTTCGACCCTTATTTTCGCAAACACTCCATATTGTCCACAATACTCCTTCTTTTTCCACACCCATTTACTGACTCTTTCTCCTTTCCTTCTCTGTCCCTCTCAACCCCCCCCTTCCCACCATCCAATTGTATAATAGTAGCAGCGCAGGGCGCCAGAGTTTCGGGCCAGAGTTTACCCCTCAAACTGTCCTCATCATGGTCTTTGTCATATGGGCCATAGCCACCACCTCACCATCCTTCTCTCCTGCCTTCTGATTTATTTTAGTCAGTAGTAGTAGTATGTCAGCAGTAGCAGCAGCAGCAGCAGGCAACGGCTCCGGCCTGAACTTGAAGAATATAATGGATGCAGAACAGGACTTGCATTTGTCTGGTGGCCCGTTTTTAAGGTTGAAGCAGGACAGTGGCGTTCCTCTAGCTGCACCCCTTCCTCTGTTGAAAAAGAGGTGGGCCAGCAGGGACAGCAAGGGCCAAGCAGCATACATTAAGCGTACAAGATTTTTTTAGAGGACAAGCTTGGGACCACTGGAATAGAAAGGTAGGAATTGGAAGAATGTTGCGATGTGACCCCCCCGAGCGTGAGACCGTGCTGCACAGTTTTAAAGCGGCAATCTTGTCTACATGTACAGGAAGTGAGTGCTATTGGAGTGCTGTTCCTGCTCTGCTGCTGATAAGGAAGGGTGAGGGGGAGAATCACGACAGAATCGGATAGGGTCACTTTCACCCATTGAAGTGAGCTTGTGGAGAAAGAAATGGTACTGCCCCGGCCTTGAACTGAAACCGGCGGACGGGGACAGGAGTGTTTTTAGCCCATGGCGGATGTCCGGCCCCCTGCCCGCTCAGACCCCCTTTTTTTTCCCCCCCCCCCCCCCAATCCTTGGTGTGGGGGGTTCTCCCCCCCCCCCCCCATGGCCCCAGCTTCCCCGTTTGGCTCCGGATTCCATAGGGGGGTTGGGCTTGGGATTGGTGGTGGTTACACCCAGGTTTTGTCTTGGGGCTCCGCGGGAGGTGGTGGGGTGGGGGGGAATTGGTGGGCTTGGTCGGTTGCGGGGTTGGGGTGGCTGGGCGGCATCGTTCTGGGGAGTAAGGCCCCCCCCCTGGGGTGGCGCGCTTTACCGGTTCGGACCGGGTGACTCGGGATCCCACCTCCCCCCCCCCCCCCCCCCGGGCCGTCCCGCCCCCCCCCCCCCCAATGGGGGTTGACCCCATGGACATTGTAATTCAAAACGGGACAATGTAGTAAGGGAATTTTTTGTGTTTTGACCTTTTTGAGTCCCTCTCCCATGGCATGGGTGTGTTTTGCTTTTTGAACCTTGAAACTACACCCATTCAGACTCTTGTGGACTGTGTGCCTGTTATTTCTTGCTTGTGAAATAAATATGAAAGGACCAGAGATGGAAGACAATGGCCAATTCCCCCCGTCCTAGGAAGGCAGATCAGCACAAGCCACCACACTTTAGGCCATGCTCCCACTGAATCCCCAGGATCCAGAAACAGCCCCGCCACAGTCATGCAGCGTGGGAAAATTTCCCACCCCGGCTCCCCATGGATGAAAATCGTTGAGTTGGATGGGATTGACGTTTGGCCCCCCCGGATCTCGGCAGGCACCATGGGAGAGGAATTAAGGAGCAGGAACCTTATCGGCTCCATTTTTCACCAACGTTTACTGAGTCTGTGGCATGGTTTTTTGGGCGGGGGGGGGGGTAAAAAAACAATGGTTGGTACTTTTAGTGCTGTCAAGGTCAGTGCTGACTCCGGGCAACCACAGCTATGCCTCTGGGATTTTTTCTTGGCAATGTATCACTCTGAAGTAGATTGCAAGGCCGTTTCTTCAGAGGCAAGCAGCCAGGCAGGCCAGGGTAAAAGTGACTGGCTTAAGGTCACAATGAGTGCCAGTGGGGTACGAGGCAGATGCTCTAACAAACTAGGTTACTACACTAGGCAGTTACCCAAGCCAAATGGCATACTGAAAACTAATCCTGGCTGGGGGGGCGGCAGGGATCCTAGCTGGGAACAGGACGGACCCTGCCCAGCGTGAGGTTCCTTGGGCAACAGCCATTCCAGCAGGGGGCAGCCCAGTAGATCATGATAGACCATGGCCAGTGGGCACAAGGATGGGGCCTAGGCTGAGCCTGGCACAGCAGGGCACAGCGTCGCTCCTAGATTGCAAAGAAATATGTGGCAGTTACCAATGATTTGGATTGGGTGACTTGGTTTGGTTCCTGCCCCCTCTTTATTTATTGCCACACGGGTTTTTAGACATGTAATAAAGTTGCGGTCTTATATCTCACAGGAATTGAATGGTCTGTTTTTGTATGTTTACATACATGACTATTAGGGGTGAGGGCAGATGGATTAGTTCTGCCTGTTATATTAATGGAAAAGGTGGGAGGCAATGCAAAGTAGGGGCCCATCTGCTTAATGGAGTTAGTGGTAGATCCATCATGAGCCCACAGCATCTTGGGCTGATTGTGCTCCTCTGAGTACCCCCAGGGACATGGAAACAACAGGGCAGGAAATTTCCCGCCACAGGCCTCCAATCACAACATCAGTCATGATGGGATGCTGTAGGGCTCTAACGGGGCACAGGACCCAATAATAAAACTAAGGGTAGCAGGAGCAGTGTGGTCTGCCTTTTCAAGCCCGACGTGAAAAACCGAGCCACTCCCAGCAGCAATAGGTGGTCTGTTTAGATGAATGGACAACCACCAGTTGGGCGGAATGTGTCCCCTGTCATCTGATGCAGTTTCAACCTCGGTACCTGAGGCCAAATTGCAAACTGACAGCTAAGCCTGGACCGTTGAAGGGCAGGTTGTCCCAGCTGGCAACAAGGCCAAGATGCTCAGGTACAGGGGACGGCTCAAGGCAGTCTGCTGTGAGGAATGGGGAATGAGATGGCATTCTCCCACCCCCCCCCCCCGGAACACCGGGGCCAGGAGAGCGGCGTTAGCAAAATTCCAGTCAGGGACTGAACCAAACCAAAGAAGCTGATTTTTAGGGGGGTTTCTTTTTTAAATGTGAGGAAATGCAAGATGTTTACACAGCAAGGACTAAAAGAAAGCAAGAACCACAGCACAGTTTTACTACCCAAATATAACTCATTTTATTTTTTTTATTTTAAACGATTATGTTCATTTGCATTTCTTTTTTGAACATATATTTTGCCCTCCCCCCATTCACACAGAAACCCCCCTACTCAACAATGGGTGCCAGAGCAGAACAGAACTCGGGCATTCACCCACTGAACTCCACAGCTTAAAAAAAAAAAAAGGACATTCTGACCATCTCACTAACCATAGCCACATTTCCAGTACCCGGCATATTGTGAGTAATCCCAACACCTTACACTAAAGTCATGAGGCTCTGTGAGCAAAACCTACCCAAGTCCCTACGCACCAACTTCCAAAACTCACATAAGAGCCCCCTACACCAATAAAGCATCATGTAAATACTACAAGGGCCACTGGTGTAGCAGTCAAAGCTGGCAGACAAACCAATGCATACCAGGAGTTCTGTTCAGAAGGTCAAAATCATTGATTTGTGCACAAGTCTCGACCCAATCAATTTCAAAATGGGCGAGCAAAGTTTTCAAGCATTACAACAAATTTTATAGACTTCTGTTCAATTCTAGGTATAGAAAAAACATTTCATTGGTACCGGTAACCGCCCGTACCTCCCGTACTTCTGCTTATTGGACCGGGGTTTACTGATAAAGTTTATCCAGTTATGTCCCTCCATGTGGGCATGACACCTGATTACCCCCCTTCTAGGTCCAAATTACAATGGTCAGTTGATCAACTTGTTACTTTCACATTTCAAGGTTATAGAAACAAATTGTACGTGCAGAGGAGCTGGGCTCTGCAAACTCTTCTGTCAGCACCCTCCCAACCTTATTTCTCACCCTGCAGATGTAATTGTTATTATCAGTAACTTTTAAACAGGTGTTTCTGTATTTTTCCAGCTTTCAATACTGCAGGGTCTGCTTACCTAAGCTAATTCAATACTTCTAATGAGTTCTATCTCTACAATAGCAGCATATTGGGGGATGTGCAATCCTATATGCAAACTCTACACAGGCCATCGTCATTTAAAGGTTCAAGAGCTAGCTAGCCATGCTGGTCTGCTTACTGCGTCGGACACTGTGGGTCACCAGGACTGCACCTGCCACATTCCCCCCTTTGAGTCAACTCCTGCACCCATTATTAATAACGGGGTGAGAATTAAATCACTTTCTGAAGAATCACAGTACCTCGGCTAAAGGATTTCTACCAGGACTGGCTGTATATAAAGCCATGATGTCTTGTGCGGTCTGCCGCGCTAACCTTGTACTATCAATAGTGTTATGAATGGGAACGCATACAACATGGGATTAAACATGGTAATAAGAAGATAAACAGGCAAACAAGGATTAGTACCAATACAGATGAAAGTCTTAAATCCTCCCACCCATGAAACGAGGTTAGCAAACCACAATTAGGAAATTTTCAAGTGAGTGCCACGTCTGTTGTACTGGCAAAATAAGCATGTTTTTGCATTATCTTTAGCATATTTCTTCAACAATACTTGACCTTTATCATCTATTTTCCAAACAGCAATTGGTTAAGTTCAGCATTACCACATACTCCTCCTTCAGTGCTAACAAATAATCAAAGTGCTAAGCGGTTTCTGTTCATATATCGCAGTGCGCATCTAGAGTTACATTTGTCTAGCTCAAAGAGCCGTGGAGAGCATGACTAGTTTCATTGGTTATTATTCAACTACTGCGTTGTAAAGCGAATGGATACCCGACTTAATCATATTTAAATTGGTGGCTACGATAACCATACATACCATCATCATTCCAAGTGGCGGGTCCCATAATACTCAATAATTCTTTCTGGTGGCCAATCATTCACCTTGCCGATTTCTCCAAACTTGCTAGTCTGTAAATGCTAGCCTTCTCTCTTTGGTCTTAGTGCTCTTTTGTGTCGGTGGGTAGTGTATACTGGGTATTCCCTTTGAATTGTTCTCCCCCCCATGTTCAGTGTTTAAAAGAAAGAATAAGAAGGTCTGATTGGTTCCTAAGAACACAATGGCTCCTCCCCCCAGTGTGGGTTGTGGAGTTGTGCATATGCTCTGTTTCCACAGCATCCAATATAGGCCAGGTGGGGCCGGCCAGGCTTGGATTCAGCAAGGTTAGTCCATCAGACCTTGCAAGAGTTTCAGGAAAATCTGGCTAATGGGTTAGGAGGTTCAGGATGTCCAATTCCTTGACCACCATGCTGTCTTTTTGGTGGTCGTTGGGGCATCTATAGTATTTCACTGGCTAAACATAAACAGAACCAGCTGTCCTACCTTTGCGTGGGTGAACTGCTGCTGGTCCAGTTCTGGCCATAGCAAAGGGACGTCCAACGGATTTGCGGTGCGGCTAACACCCATTCACTGGTAGTCTTGTGCTAATGTCATGTCTGATTGTAAATCATGGGAATAATTCAATTCCTTGGGCTTCCCATGGCCACTGATCTCCCATTTGGGTTCCGCCACAGAAATAACAATCTGTGATCGTAAGCCTAGCATACTACTGCTCCGGCTAATTCTAGAAATAAATTCTGTGAGGGGTGAGGATCTCAACACTGATTTACATGCATGGCTTCATGAAAAAAAGTATTATGACGATGATATTTACGATGACTTGTGGGTCTTGGGTATTCAATCTGTATATACACAATGGTCCCTGGAGATCGTATTGCTCCCCCCATCCAGCAATCACTGTAAACCAAACTTATATCCTTGTTTCCATGCATGGGGATTGTGTATACGTTAAGTGAGGGGTTACAAAGCATACTTTCTGACATTTATCATTTGTGGTTGGCTTGTGTTAAAGTAGCCATTCGGTTATGCTATTTTTCCCTCATCCAGTTATACCAGTGTGTTCCAAGTAGCATAAAAAACACATCCCCAATACGGGCAATAGTAGTCTGCTGCTGGGGCAGTACTATAGCCTGGTTCCTTATTACCGGTACACTTTCTCCATCCCGTGGCACCTTCTGGACACATATACTTATGGTCATTTCGATACGCTTTCTCCCATGTACCACAGGTGGAATAACTCTCTCTATTAATAGCATTGCATGCATCAAAATTCAAAACAGCAGGTTTAGTAATGTCTTAAGTGGTGGCGTTGCAGCTAATATAGGTCCATCTGCATCCTTCCATCTTATTTCCATCGTGTAATAGGATGGATTCTGATGCGGATTATAACATGTCTTAATTTTCCCATGAGTGCAAACATTTAGTTCAGTGGTGTTATAGATACACCGAGTTACTGTTCCCTCGCAGGTATAGTAAGAATGATAAAGCAAAGTCTGAGTTACTTTCAGTCCAATTCTAGTAGAAGTAATGCAGGCAGTGCATGGAGGTAAAGCATCATTCTGTTCAAAACCTCCAGAAGGCCCCAAAGTAAAGCAAAAGTAAAGATGCATGTCGATGTTGATTGGAGTTCGTTCTGAATCCTCAGCTTGCTGATCTTGATCACGACGACGATCTATTATTCTTCGTCCCGTTTGCTAATGAAGCAATTTAACGGGTGCTGAGTGTTGATTGAAGATCCTCAATTGTCCAGTACACATTGACAACTTAGCAATTCAGTTGGCTTGTGGAGTCTGGCTTAGTCAGTGTAGTCTCAAAGTAGTGTGTCAAATCACACAACAAATTGGGTTCGTTGAAACAAAACTGTTGCTTGCATAGAAAACAGCAATCCTCTTCGAAAGACTTGGCTACTGCAAAGCACTTGTGATGAAGTGTCTATGCTGCTGGTTGCCGTCTCAGAGTAACTCGCAAGGGTACATCAGGGTGCTGTTCTGCTGTCATGCTCTGGTTCAGGATCGGCGGCGGGCTTGACTCTGCTGTGGTGGATCCACGGATCGATCTTGGCTACCTTTACGGCAGTTGGGGTAGACAGGATGACGGTGTACGGTACCTTCCAATGGGGTTCCAACGGTGTCTTCTTCCAATCTTTGATCCACACCGAAAGTACCAGGCGGGTAGGGATGCAAGGGTTCCGTCAAGTTGATAGGCAACTGGTCTTGGATCCACGTATGGAGAGTCTGCAGAACAAAACTAAGAGCTAGAAGTTCTTGTCTGGTTATTTCCAAACCAATTTGGGCTAGACTTCCTTTGATTCCCTGCACTATTGGTGGGGTTTACCATACAAAACTTCAAAAGGGGAAAATCCTGTTGACTTTACAGGAGCTGAGCGTATTCTGAATAAAGCTATGGGGAGCACTTGGGGCCACTTCAATTGGGTCTCCTGACAAAGCTTAGACATTTGGGCTTTCAACGTACGATTCATTCGCTCAACTTTCCCTGAACTCTGGGGTCTGTATGCAGTGTTGGAGTTTCCATTGTATCTGCAAAGCTTTTGCTAACTGCTGGAGTAACTTGGGAGACAAATGAGGGTCCATTATCTGACCCTATTACTGCTGGAATTCCGAATCTGGGGAAAATCTCTCTCATTAAGACTTTGGTAACTTCTCGGGCTTTCTCAGTTCTGGTTGGGAAGGCTTCTACCCACCCAGAGAAAGTACAAACTAATACTAATAGGTAATGGTACCCATTGGCTTTTGGCATTTCGGTGAAATCAACTTGGAGGTTGTTCATGGGGGTCACACCTCTTGACTGAACTCGGGGTGCTGTAATAAGGCCGTGCTTGGCATTATTCTTGTCACAAGTTTGACATTGTCGTGCTACTGAAGCTGATATGGTTGTCATTTTAGAGGGATGAGAAATGTGGTCTGAGTGCTTTTTTCCATAGCACTCTTCCCATAGTGGGTGGCTTCGTGGAAAGCTTTGACAAAGGATGGTCCTAACAGTTCAGGAATTACTATTCGTCCTGGGGGTTGACTGCCCTCTTCTGGTGGCAGCTCAATCCATCCGTTCTTTCAATACTCCATTTTCTTTGTCACAATAGTAGTCCAATTCTTTGGTGGTATATCGTGGGGTCCATAGATTCAAAGGTACTGGAAACAATGCTGCTTGCATTGGCATAGCTTGTGGGGCAATTTGTCCTGTCATAGCTGCTTGTCGTGCTGAGGCATCTGCAAATCTATTTCCTCGGGCAACTTCTCCTTTTCCTGCTTGATGTCCTCTGCAATGCATGACAGCTACACGTGTTGGGGCCCAAACGGCATCAAGTAACATCAATATTTCGGGACCATATTTGACTGATTTTTCCTCCGGATGTGATGAGTCCTCTTTCTTTATAGAGAGCTCCATGGGCATGCAGGGTAGTGAAGGCATATTTGGAATCTGTATATACATTCAGTATAAGTTTTCTCCTAACAACAATGCTCTGGTGAGTGCTATCAATTCGGCTTTCTGGGCTGATGTGCCTGAGGCTAGGGCTGATGATTCAACTACTTCGTGTTGAGTGACGACTGCATATCCGGCACAGCGTCGTCCATCAAGGATGAGACTGCTCCCATCAACATAATAGGTTTGGTCAGGATTGTCTATGGGCACATCTGTCAAGTCGGGTCGGCTGGAGAACACAGTCTCCATGACTTCGATACAGTCATGTTCTGGGAGTTCTTCACTGATAGGTAATCAAGGTGGCTGGATTCAGGGCATGGCTCACTTCAAGTTGTATCTGTGGGTTTTCACATAACATGCTCTGGTACTTCAACATTCGGGAATTGGTTGAGCCAATAATTTGCTTTTTGTTCCATAAGGGCAAGGACTTGCATGTGGCACAGTGACTCGTATGTTCTGTCCTAGTGTGAGTTTGTCTGCTTCACTCACTAGTAGTGCTGTAGCTGCAACTGCTCTCAAGCAAGGTGGCCATCCTTGGCCACAGGGTCCAATTGTTTCGATAGGTAGGCTACAGGTCGCTCCCAATTTCCTAATTTATGAGTCAACATGCCTAGGGCATTTCCCTGTGCTTCACGTACAAACAAGTGAAAAGGTTTGTGGACATCTGGTAGTCCAAGTGCTGGTGATGACATCAATTCTTCTTTTAACTTCGGAAGGCTGTGTCCTGCTCAGTCCCCACTCCAGTGGTGACTTCTCTTCGCCTTTTGTGGCTTCATACAGTGGTTTGGCAATTTGGGCAAAGTTGGGTATCCAAATTCGGCACATATCCTGCCGCTCCCAGAAAGGCTCTGACTTGCTTTCTGGTTGGTTGGAGTTGGAATTCTACTACTGCGTCTTTTTGTTTCTCTGCCTAATCTTCGCTTCCTTTGGGTGATACGAAAAACCCAAGTATTTCACTTCTTTTTGGCATAGCTGTGCTTTGGCTCTGGAAACTTTGTATCCAGCTTCCTCTAGTACTGCAAGAGATCTTTAGTGGCTAGTATCCATTCACTTTCTGATACGGCAGCTATCAACAGATCATCCACGTATTGGAGAAGCACTCTCTTCCCCGGGGCTACTGGATAGCTTGAAAGGTCTTGATTCAGTGCGGCACTAAAGATGGTAGGCGAATTCTTGAATCCTTGGGGTAATCTTGTCCAGGTAAGTTGGCCCCCTCTTCCAGAGATGGGGTCCTGCCATTCGAATGCAAACAATATTTGGCTTACAGGGGGCTAATCTTATGCAAAAGAATGCATCTTTCAATCCAGTACAGTGAAATGGGTAGCTTCAGCAGGTATCAGTCCTAGGAGGGTGTAAGGATTGGGTACGACTGGATGTATGGTCTCAGCTGCATCATTTACTCTTCTCAAATCTTGCACTGGGCGATAATCATCTGTCCCAGGCTTCTTTACTGGCAAAAGTGGAGTGTTTCCATGGGGATTGGCATACTTTTAGTAGGCCATACTCAAGCAATCTTTGTAGGTGGCGATGGATGCCTTCAATTGCGGCTCTTGGGAGAGGGTACTGTTTGACGGTGCACTGGTGTAGCACTAGGCTATGAGGGTTACAATTACTGGAGGCTATATGTTTGGCTAGGCCTGGGGGGCTGCCTTTCTGCCCATACTCCCAGGTGGTGCATCAATACTTTCAAAGTTTGTTCATAATAGGTGTCTTGGACAGAATTCATCAATGTAATACCTCCATTCTTCTTCTCGGGGAACTGTCAGCAGCATTACTCCTGCTGGTTTGGTTTGGGGATTTACTGTCCATTTGCATTTCTCCTTGCTCAGAGAAAGATATTTGTGCTTGAAGCTTGACTAAACATATCTCGTCCCAGTAGTGGCACTGGACATTCGGGCATGTAAAGGAATTGATGAGTTACTTGCTGTCCTCCCAGACTGCAATATTCGGTTTTGAAGAATAGACTTTGTGGCTTTGGCACCTGTTGCTCCTATTTTGGTGACTGCTTTTGTTGTGAATGGGGCTATCTTTTTGTATATTACTGAATGTTGTGCTCCAGTATCAACCATAAAGTCCATAATTTGGTCTCCTATTTGTATCCAGACCATAGGCTCCTGGAGACCTAAAGCAAACTTGGAGCCCGGTCTGTCCTAATCCACGTCATTCTCATCATGGGCTGGTGTGGCCAATGCTTGAATGGTTCCTCCTCTCTCTCGCTGGATTGTTTCTCGATTGGCTCCTCCTCGGCTTAGGGGATAGCTTCGTCTTTCTTCTCGCCACTGATGGCTGCTGTCGTCATCATGCTGGGCGTCTTCGAGTTGCGGGCACGTATCTCTCCAATGTCCTTCCTCTCTGCAATAGGCGCATTGGTTCACGCCTAGTCTCTGGGTCTGGCCTCCGCCTTGACCCCGCCCTCTTCCTCTGCTCCTTCGACTAGGGACACCTCCCCTTTTCTGTTCCACTATGGCCGCAGCCAAAAAATCAGCTTTCTTCTTCATCTTTCTATCACATTCTCTCTGTCTTTCAGTATCACGATTCACATACACTTTATGAGCGACTTCCAATAACTGTGTTGCATTCATGCCCGCAAACCCTTCTAACTTCTGTAATTTGCGTCTAATGTCTGGTTGAGACTGGTTTACAAAAGCAGAATTCACCATACATAAACTTCTTGGTGCCTCGGGATCATAGGGAGTATACATTCTGTATGCTTCAGTTAATCTTTCATAAAAATCTGCTGGACTCTCATCTATCCCTTGGATAACTCCTGTAACTTTGGAAAGGTTCATAGCTTTCTGGCCCCCCCTTCTCAGGCCTTGTAAAAAGCCTTGGCGAAAACGGGCTAGGGCTGTGGATCCTTCATCTGTATTGGATCCCATTGGGGGTCTTCATTCGGGAATTCTCTCTGAGCTGCTTCCCTACGGTCTATTATATTCTGCCCCTGTGCCGGAGCTGCAGGGTTTTCTGCCATCCATTCAATAGCTGCTTTTCTAATTCTTGCTTGTTCTTCTGTAGTGAATAGGGTGGTCAGGAGCTGACGGCAATCTGGCCAAGTGGGTTGGTGAGTTTCCATAATACTAGTTACTAATTCTGTCAGCTCCTGGGGCTTACTAGTATAGGAGGCATAGTGCGACCTCCATTTAATAAATCAGTTGTAGAGAAAGGGATATACACATAAGTTAGGGGTCCCGCTACCACTTCATCATTATCATTCTTTACGGGCACTCCCGGGACTTGCCGTAAGGGAAACAGTTTAGCTGCTATGGGTGTCTTTTGGGATCTAAGGGTTATTGTCGTTGCCTTTGCAGGAGTCACTTTCTTTTTCTCAACAGGTTTTGCTTTGGGTTTCTCTGTCACTGGCGTGCTAGTGCTAGTGCTGGCTTTCTCAATTATTTGTACACTTTCCTCCTCATCTGGGGGATTCTCTCTTTCTCCTTCTTCAGTCTCCACTTCTGACTCGCTTTTTAGGTCCTCCTCTTCGTTTCCCGCTAATTCTTCCTCTTTCTCTTCTCCAGGAGGAGGGGGGTCAGGGGTTGGGTCCCGCCTCGGCTCTGGCCGTCTCTGGGGTTCTGGGGCAGGACGCCGGGCTACTCTTACTGGACCTGGGGTTCGGGGCTGCCTGAGAATTATTTCTGGGGAATCAGGATCTGCCAGGATGGGCTTCTTTCTGGCTTTCTTATCCTGCTCTTTCATTCTAGGCTGTTCCGTCTTCTGTCTAGAATCTGCTTTAGCTAACATTATTCTGCACTGTTCCTCATAACAGCGCTGCGCCCCGGGGGCGGATCTTCACAAATACTTAACCAGGAATCTATATAGGGGTACTGGTCGGGGTGCGCTATCCGCACTCTACGGTGTATTGACTGAATAATCTCTACTTTGAACGTTCCCTCTCGGGGCCAGATGGGGTCTAGATCGGGCCACTCCCTAGTACACAAAATCTGCAAACGGGCTGCTGTCATTTTAATACCATAATCTCCTGAATATCCCTCTTTAAAATGTGCGATCATACATTCTAATGGAGTGTTTCTAGTAGACCCCGCCCCTCCCATTTCGATGTGTGCGCGCAACAACAGACAGAAGGGGAAAAGGAGGGCGGACCGTGGGTAAGGGGTCCTCACGGCCCTGGAAACGTATAGGAAATACAAATAACAAGACAAGACGACAATCGCTTCCCCCCTTTTCGCGACCTGAACGCGGTCGCCCGGTCAGGAAATGCGCTACTCAGGGGTCCGCCTTCACTTGGTCCGTGCTGCCAGACCTCTCATTCACACTTCGTTCACACAATCATGCTAGCAACGTATCCCAGAATGCATTCGTTTCTACCTATTCCTGACTAGTCTTTTCCAATTTCCCAATTACAAAAAGGATGGGGGTTTCACCCAGCGAATTCCCATGCCAGGCTACTCGGCCCTTCCTTGAGAGGTGATCATGCTCTCTTACCAATTCCCAATATCTCGAGATTACAAATTCCAAAGTTCCAAGTTCCAATGGCAGTACTGCGCTTTCTATTTCTGTCTAGACCCAAAATCAAAACTATACTCACCGGATCCGGTCCTCCAACTTCCCAAGCAGGCGCATGAGTTGGACCTCGGGACTCCCCTCACTCGGGTTCGAGGCGTTGACTCCAGCCGGGCTCGTCATCCGCCGAGGTCCGACCAGCTCCCTCCGATACAAGGGACCGGTGGCGCCAGGGAGCAGCCCTCGTCGGAAGGGCGCGATCCCGGAAGGACCAAGCCTATAGAGGCGGAAAGTCGTGGTATATTGCCCTATATACACTTTGATTCCACAACTTCCCGGCCAACGCACCAAGGAATATGTAGCAGCAAAGCGCAGACAAACCAATGATACCAGGAGTCTGTTCAGAAGGTCCAAATCATTTATTTGTGCACAAGTCTCGAACCAATCAATTTCAAAATGGCTGAGCAAAGTTTTCAAGCATTACAACAACTTTTATAGACTTCTGTTCCATTCTAGGTATAGAAAAACATTTCATTGGTCCCGGTAACCTCCCGTACCTCCCGTACCTCTTCTATTGGTCCCGGTACTGATAAGTTTATCCAGTTATATCCCTCCAGTGGGCATGACACCTGCATACCCCCCTTCTAGTCCCAATTACAATGGTCAGTTCATCAACTTGTTACTTTCACACTTTCAAGGTTATAGAACCAATTTGTACGTGCAGAGGAGCTGGGCTCTGCAACTCATCTGTCAGCACTCCCAATTATTTCTTTGCAGATGTACTTTTTCTTATCAGTAACTTTTAAACATGTTTTTCTGTATTTTTTCCATCTTTCAATACTGCAGTTCTGCTTACCTAAGCTAATTCAATACTTCTACTGAGTTCTATCTTACAATAGCAGCATATTGGGGGATGTGCAATCCTATATGCCTCTCCACAGGCCTCATTTACAGGTCAAGCTAGCCATGCTGGCCTGCTTATGTTCGGACACTGTGGGTCACAGGCCTGCACCTGCCACACTGGAACATCCAAACACTTATTTGAAAAGCTGAAACAATTTGGATTACTGCAGTATAGATCCCTGCGTACAAACTCCATGTTAACAGAACACCTGGCTTGGCCACAGACCCTCACCAAGCACAGAATAAGTGACCATAACCTAAAAATAAGCATATGTAGATAAGAATTAAATTGCAACCCCAAGAAGTCAGATTCTGCATAAAGTGCAAAACCAGAGAACTAAAAAGACATACATTCCCCTGTACTTTATGTCCGATCATTAAATTGAAAATAACATTTTCTTCTACCTTTGTTGCCTGATCATTTTATTCTCTGATCATGCTGGTCCCAATCCCGAGGTTTCTGCTTTCTTCCACTCCCCAGTGCCCCCCCTCCCCCATGTCTGCTTCCCTCCAGGGATGGCATGAGGATGGTGCGGAGATTCATTGCAGCATAAATTTAGTATATTTTATATGCCACCCATCTAAAATCCTGGGTGGCTTCCAAACATACACATGCAATTTAGTAAAATAGATGTTACAATAAAACAAAAATAATAATAAACATATTTGATTAATGAAAAGCCACTTACACAGCCGCCTCCCCCAATCAAACTGTTATAAGTAGCTTCACATCAGAATTATTTTGTTATGACCATATTATTGATGAGGAGAGAAGATATAAAATGTGAAAAACTAATCCTGGTAGCCATGAATTCAAAGACTGGATTGAATTGTTTTGAACAAGTCAAATTACTACAGTAGAGGACCCTAGGCACAAACACCATGTTAACAGAACGCCTGGCCTCAGTCACACACTTACAACACAGACTCTCACCAAGTACAGAACAAGTGATCACAACCTAAAGTAAAAACAAAAATATGTAGACAAAAATTAAGCTAAAACCCCAAGAAGCCAGACTCCAGAAGAGGAGCAACATACTGTGTAAAATATAAATATTGTGCAAAGTTCAATCACTAAATTGAAAATAAATGATTTTTTTCTACCTTTGTTGTCTGACCATTTTATTCTCTAAAACCCAACATCAAAAATTAACCTCATGAGCCAAAGAAACAGTTCACCAAGCTCCAAAATATAATGAAATAAAAAAGTGAACCTAAATCAAGGAATGTGTACCCCCCAAAGCCCCCAGTTTTTTATCGGACAAACCTCCTCTCGCCAAAGCTACCAACCGTGAAGCTATGGCAAAGGAGAGAAAATGTCCATTTTAATCAAAATGCAATTGAGGGGATAGGCCGGCAAGTTCTCCTGGACAAAGACCCCAATAACAAATCTGCAAGTTATCAATTATCTTTTATCTGCAAATAACAGCAAAGTTAGCACTTATCTGCAAATTTTGGTGAGGACGCTGAGATTGGTGATGTATGCACAACACAGTCCTGCGTTTTGATTAAAATGGACATTTTTTCTCCTTTGCCATAGCTTCACGGTTGGTAGCTTTGGCGAGAGGAAGTTTGTCCGACAAAAAACTGGGGGCTTTGGGGGTACACATTCCTTGATTTTTGGTTCACTTTTTTATTTCATTTTATTCTCTAATCATGCTGGTCCCGATCTGAAGCTTCTGCTTTCTTCTGTCTTCTCTTAGCTCTCTTTCTGTGGTCTCTGGTCCATCTGCCATTTCTTGTGTCTCCTTTTTGTTTTCTTCACTTCCTTCATCTTGGGTACTGATTTTTTTTCCTTTCAGCTTTCTTCCATTTATTTCTCTCTCTGTCTACCCAAATTTTACTACTCCTTACTATCCATTTCTCAATCTCTTTTTTTAAGCCATCTACCTACCACTTTTCAAAATTTACTCTAGTTCTTCCCTGGTCCATTATTCCCTAGTCTTTTGCTCACTCTCTCTTCTCCCCCATGTCTGATATCTCTCACCATCCATCCAGTGTCTCTCTCTGGCTCTCTTTTTCCCTCCATCCAGTGCCTCCACTTTCTCTTTCCTTTCATGTTTATCCTCTCGCTTCCTATCCCCCTGCAAACCGCATCTATCCCATCTCCATCTCAACCCATCCCCTCACTATTACTCCCATGTCCAGCATCTCTCCGTCTCTTTCTCAACCTATTTACCCCATGTCCAAATTCTCCCCATTACCTCCATGTTCTGCATTTCCTTCTCCCCTTATTACCCACTGTAAAGCTTCTTCCCTCTGTCCCCCCTTCCGAACTCCAGCATTTCCCCATAGTCTCCCTATAACCCCCTGGCCAACATCACCACTCAATTTCCCCTCCTTGCTTATCCCTATCTCCCTACCCTCCTACCTCAATCTTATCCACGCTGCCTTCCTGTCCCCGTCCCCCCCTGCACCCAGCATCTCCCTTCTGACTCCCTGTGCCCATCCATGTCCACCTCCTAATGCCTCCTCATGTCCACTCCCCCCTTCAATGCCCCCCCTCATGTCCACACCTTGTATGTACAAGGGGCAGAGCCTGCTCACGGAACAGCATGTCCCACAGGCAGAGGTGGTGCAAGCTGTAATCCCAGCCCAGAAAGGCAGGGCACAATTGGCCTTGTATAGCCCCTGCCTGCAGGACATGCTACTCCCAAAGGCAGACTCAGCTTCTCTGTGCCATAATCACTGCCTCCCACACCCTTCTGCCTGCGGGCAGGGGCTGTGCAAGCCATGACTGCAACCCAAAGAAACAGAGCCTGTCTACAGGAGCAGACATTAGGAGGGCACCATTCCTGGGCACCTCCACTTCCCATTCAGGATGACCTGCAGAGCGCCGGCGGCCTAGTAGAGAGTCTGCCTGCGGGACACAAGACTGAGAAGAAACTGCAGCCTCTCACAGCCTTCTGCCCACGGGAGCAGTGTGTCCTGTGGGCAGGTTCTCCACTGGGTCGACGGCGCTACGCCGGTCATCCTGAATGGGGGAGTGGGGGCAGGTAACTAGTGATGGAACCCTCTTGACATATGGGTCCCCATGCCACGCTTACCCAGCTTACTGGGTAGTGCTGTCACTGGTCCAGCATTTGCCTTCCTGCTGCCCCCCCCCCCTTTTGTCCAGCATTCATCCTCCTGTATCCCCATTTGTCCAGCATTTCCCTCCTGTCCCTCCCCCCTTTGCCTAGCATTTGCCTTCCTGCTACCCTCCCCCCTGTTGTCCAGCATCTGCCAACTAACTTTCCACCATCTGAACAGTAAAAGCATGGGGTTTTCAAAACTCCGGCACTTCTAAGCCCTTGCTGGTTCCACACCTCCCCCCTCTGAGGCAGAAAGCATCAGCAGAGGGGGTGGGACCCATCAGTGTGCAGAAGTCTTCAAGAGATTTTGTGCCTTTTTTTTTTCTGCCGCCAGGGCTGCAGTGTCCTCAGATCTGGGGTAGGGGCAGCTGGGGTGGTGGTGTTTTATTCTGCTGCTGCCGCTGGTCCATGTGTTATATAAATATATATATACATATACATATACATACATATATATATACATACATATACATATACACATATACATATATATATATACGTACATGGTGGTCCAAAAAAGTGAGAACATCTCGTAGCATATAAGTTTTTTAAAAATGAAAAAAGACAGATGTAAACGATTGACAAATTTTAAAAAAAAGATGGCGACTGGAAATTGTCCAAATAAAGATGTTATATAGCTAAAAAAGGTAAATAAGTAAACTATTTAAGCTTTTAATTTATGAGATGTTCTCACTTTTTTGGGCCACCCTGTATATAGATAGATATGTATATATTTTTTTAACTTTAGAAGGCAGAGTGAGGTGGCAGCCAGATGGCTGTTTTGGGGGCATTTTTGGTTCCCCAAAACTTTGCTGCCTAAGGCAGCTGCTTCACTCTACCTCATTATAGAACTGCCCCTACTCAGTTGCGTTTCCCTGGGTGATGGATGTCCTGGTAGGGGTGGCCCCATGCGATTATAAGACAAGGCAGTGGATATGAGGATGGGCCTAGCTCAACAAAATGACCCTTGCAAATGACAAGAAACATGTGGCAGTTACCATGCATCAGCTCTGGTGACTCAGTTAGATCCTCTTTTTTTTTAGTGCACACGTTTGATATTAATAAAGCTGTAGCCTTTGCCCCTCAATACTTGAGTGGTTTGTTTTTGTCTCTTCTATATATGACTGAGTGGTTTCTTTGACTGGGTGAACAGAGCGTTGGACCAAGGGAGAACCTTAGATGTGGTGTACTTAGATTTCAGTAAAGCCTTTGACACTGTTCTACACAGGTGACTTATAAATAAATTGAGCACCCTAGGGATGGACCCTAAAGTGACTGACTGGGCTAGAAATTGGTTGAGCGGGAGTCACAAAAGGAACAGTTAAATGGGGCTCACTCTGAGGGGAAGGATATTGCCAGTGGTGAGCAAGAGGGAGGGATCTGTCCTTGGTCCGATTCTTTTTAACATCTTTGTAAGTGGTATTGCAGAAGGGCTGTCTGGTAAGGATTGTCTTGTTGCAGATTATACCAAAATCTGCAATAGAGTAGATAACCAAGAAAGAGTAGATAACATGAGGAGGGATCTTGCTAAGCTTGAAGAATGGTCAAGAATTTGGTAGCTGAGATTTAATGCTAAAAAATGCAAAGTCATGCATTTGGGCTGCAAAAATCCAAGGGCGTGGTACAGTGTAGGGGGTGTAGTTGTCCTGTCCATGAAAGAAGATCAGGACCTGGGTGTGATTCTTTCTGATGATCTTAAAGTGGCTAAACGTAGAGACAGCAATGGCAAAAGCCAGAAGGATGCTTGGGTGCATAGGGAGAGGAATGGCCAGCAGAAAAAGGAGGTGATAGTGCCACTGTATAAGTCTCTGGTGCAACCTCATTTGGAGTATTTTGAGCAATTCTGGAGACCACACCTTCAAAAGGATATACAGTAAACAGGATCAAGTCAGTGCAGAGGGTGGTTACCAAAATGGTTACTAGCCTTTGTTGTAAAGCATATGGGTACAGACTTAAAAATCTTAATATGTATATGTTAGAGGAAAGGTGGGATAGAGGAGGTATGATAGAGACATTTAGGAAAGTCTCTTGACTGAAAGCAAACTCTGCAACAAGAGGACATAGGATAAGGGTGAAAGGGGATAGACTCAGGAGTAATATATGGAACTATTTCTTTACGGAAAGAGTGTTAGATGTGTGGAATAGTCTCCCAGTGGAGGTAGTAGTGATGAGCACAGTATCTGAATTCAAGAAAGCATGGGACAAACACAGAAGATCGCCAAAGGAAAAAAAGAGGACTACTGTAGTTGATATGGAAGGGCAGACTAGATAGGCCATGTGGTCTTTTTCTGCTGTCATGTTTCTATGAGGCAGATGGATAGTTCCGTCTGCTTACATTAATGAAGCCAGCAGCCAGGCAGTGTGGCAAGAATGAATAGTTATTACCCAAATTGAAGACAGGCCAAGTGCTCTGCTCTATGGGAGACAGTCCCTAGCCCCCATCACTTTGAGACCAACAGGCAAAAGATGCTCCTCTCTAAAGTTATCAAATGCCCTTGATTTTCAAGAATTGTCCCTGATTTTAGAGCTTTATCCCTGACTTTCACCTGTTTGGTAGCCTCCTGTCCCTGAATATGTCTGTTTTTAGAATTTATAACCATTATCTTTATATTTTGTACAGTATGGGAGAAATGCATCACTGTTTCTATTTATGTTTATTAAAAGCTTGTTATACCGCCCAACACCGTAGGCACCTGAGCGGTTTACAATAAAACTCTAAAACAATTTAAAAATGAGGCTGTGGAAAAGGAAAAGGAACGCCATTAAATAATAGGAAAGAAAAAGGAAAATAAAGCAGTATTTCTTTGTCAAGTTGGAAATAGTACTGTTGCTGGCATGAGAGGGACAGAGTAATGACTCCTTCCCCCCCCCCCCTTGTTGCTGAAATCTGGAACTAAGGTTCTCTTTCCCCACCCGCCCAGCGCACACACACTTTGGATAAGTACCTCAGATTTGCCTGAAAAAAAATCTAGGGCCTGATATTTGAAAGGCATTTATACTTTTTACAGCCCAGTAAACCTTGTAAATGCCTTAGATTGGGGCATGTTGGGGGTGTGCCAGGGTGGAGAGTTTTCCTTGCCTATTTTTAAGGTGCAGGAGCTAACTGGGCAGCATTCAATATCGCTGCTGCCTGGTTAGTTTTGACAGCTTCCGGCCTCTGTGGAGATCACTAGATATTCAATGCTGTCGCTGCAACATTGAATATCCGGTTTAGAGGTCAGTGGGGAGGGCTATGTGCCAATGAGGTATATAGTCCTTTGAAGATCTGGACATCTGAAAATCAGGTCCCTAGTAACCTTACCTATCCCATGACTTCATCTTTGGAGTTTTTCATGAGAGCCTTTGTCAAACACCTTCTGAAAAATCGGATACACTGTCAGCCAATTCATCCTTGTCTCTGTTTGTAAACCTTTTCAGAAATCTTAGATTTGTAAGGCAAGCTTCTGTTTGCTAAATCCATGTTGGCTGTGCCCTATTAATCTGTTTTTATCCACATAGCTATTATTTATATTCTGTAGAATAGCTTCAAATAATTTGCCTAGCACCAATGTCAGCCTACCCCAGTGCCTTGACAGCCATTTTTTATTATTATAATTCTTTCCAACTCAAGGAATATTTGAAAGAAATTATAGATAAAGGTTTGACAAAATGTCTGTTGGTGTGAGGCAAAATATCTCTGAAAATATAATGGAAGGGAGCCCAATATGACATGATGTTAAAACTGAGAGAAAGACCCAGAGTTAAAACACAAGTCAGTTCTGATTGGGAAGGGAGGAGGTATAGGATTGTTAATAAGCTGTTTTTTTGGTAGTGAAGTCCAGTGGCTGACAGGCTAGAAAACTATTACTATTACTACCTATTTGTATAGTGCGACAAGGTGTATGCAGCGCTGTACATATAGATGTCAGACACAGTCCCTGCTCATCAGAGCTTACAATCTAATTAAGACTAAACACACAGTGAAACTGGGGACTTAGAGTATAGTAGGATACAAGAGAGTGGGAGCATCAGGATCCAAAAGCGGCTTCAAAGAGGTGGGTTTTAGCCTGGATTTGAATAGGGCTAGAGAAGGAGCCTGACACACAGACTCAATAGTTTGCTGCAGGCATATGGAGCAGCAAGGTGGAATGAACGTAGTCTGGAGTTAGCAGTGGCAGAGAAGGGCACAGATAAAAGGGATCTGCCAGAGGAGTGGCGTTCCCGAGGAAGGGTGTAGAGTAAGATAAGAGAGGAAAGGTAGTGAGGAGCTGCAGAATGAATGCACTTGTAGGTCAGTAGAGGTTTGAACTGGATGCGGAAAGTGATAAGGAGCCTGTGAAGGGGAGTTACATGGGCCTAGAGACACTGGCAAAAGATAAGCTGTGCAGATGAGTTTTGAACACCTCCCAGTGTAAGTATCTTTCCACCCTGTCCTGCACCTCTCAATACCTTCGCTATACTCCATAGGTTTTCAACCCAGTCCTTGGGGAACCCACAATGAATATGCATAAGATAGATTTGCATATAATGAAGGCAGAACATGCAAATCCTTCTCATGCATATTCATTCTGGGAATCCTGAAAACCTGACTGGCCTAGGGTTCCCTGAGGACTGGGTTGAAAACCCTATACTCTATCCTCCTTCCCCCTCCCCCAGTCCAAATACAATGTGTGCTTTTCCCTTCATGCATCTCAAGAAGTAGTCTCCTGTCCTTGAAAGCTCATGCTTCAACAAATTGTTTAGGGCTAGGCCATCTGCCTCTTGTCATTTTTTTTCCAGGCTTACAATATGTTTGTATTATTGAAATAACACCAGAATCAGAAATGTTGTTTTCTAGTGTTAGGGTGGGGGCTGTAGTTCTGTAGATGCAGAATATATGTTTGGATTAAGCTCCTTATGGGGACTGAGGGATGGGACTGTGGCTCAAAAGGGACTGGAGAATGCATCCACGCCTCCCCACTCCCACCCCCAACCTTACAATATTTTATGTGAGCGGCGGGGCTGCCATAACTAGTTATTTCTCGAGGGGGGAGGGGACAGGCAAGGGGCATGGTAGGAGTGGAGTACCTCCATTCTCCTCCTGAGCCGTGGTGGATCTTAAGAGCTCATGTATGCTTGAGGCTGGCTGGCTTCATCTTGCCCCTTGTGATGCAAGCTTCCTATTGAAGAGGGCAGGGTGACTCTTCTAAACTAGAATGCATGCTAGTACTCTGAGTCCCACTGCCACATCAAGTTTACTTGCAGCAGTAGCTTAGGAGAAGAGCCGAGATAGAGCTGTAATGGCAACAGGGTGTGAGACAGCAAGCAAGTGAAGGAAACATCAGAGTTGCCAAGTTACTCAGTTCCAGGTGTGAGATTTTAAGCCAGTCCTGGATTTCTGACAATCTCATCCCAATGCATTATGGGACCTGTATTACTGATTCCCATAAGTAAACTCAAGGACTACAAATCAAGGTTACTTACCTGTAACGGGAGTTCTCCGTGGACAGCAGGATAAGTCAGCCACACATGGTGACGTCATCCGACGGCGCCGTGGACGGAGTACTCTCTCTAGCCCAGAGGCATTTGCCTCCTGGGCTGAGCCCCCTCCCCTCCACCTGGCCCAGCCTACGGACCGCCCCTAGCCAGCCACTACGTCCCAAGCTGGTCCAGCATGTGCTAGGGGCGAGGGCATGCCAAGGGCCCCTGAAGGGGAGGACGGGTGGGAGAGTGTGGCTGACTTATCCTGCTGTCCACGGAGAACTCCCGTTACAGGTAAGTAACCTTGATTTCTCCTAGGACAAGCAGGATGAAGTCAGCCACACATGGTGCCTCCCTAGCTAGGAAGGGCTGAGGTAGCAGGGGCCCAAAAATAAGGACACGAGTTGCATAGGCAAGAATTTTGGCAAGAATTTATCAAGTTATAGCATGCGAGTGACAACTTAAACATAACAATGCAAACATTACGGCAATAGCAGGTGTAACAGCGTGTGCAAACAGCAGGTACAAACAGCATGAGCAAACAATGTGAGCAAACGGTTTGTGCAAATCAAATGTGCAACAGTAAGCATACAACACGATCAATTTGTGCAAATAGCTTGTGCAAAATGCAAACAGTAAGCATACAACGGCATAACCTGTGCAAATAGTCTGCGTAAACAATGTATGTAAGCCGTATACGCAAGGGCCTGTTCTGCATGCGCAACAGCGTGGGAACACTATTGTCTGCTTGGTCTTAAGGATCCGTCGGCGGAGCATGGGCGGTTGTTAAGACCGCTTGGCCGAAGGTCTGGTTACGATGCAGATCAAGGCAGTAGTGTTTCTGGAAAGTCTGAAGGGATGACCAGGTGGCCGCTCTACAGATGTCCGTAGCGGGAACTGAGCGGAGATTCGCCATTGTGGCAGCCAGCGCCCTCAATTGATGAGCGTGGACTGACGGCGCGTGGTCAGTACCAGCCTTGTCGAGGCAGAAGGCAATGCAGGCAGAGATCCAGAGGGATAGGGTGCGCTTGGAAACAGGGCGCCCCGGTTTGTTTGGGTCATAGGAGACAAAAAGCTGGGTGGTACGTGTCAACACCTTCACTCACTCCCCAACTTTGTGGGTTAAGGAGGGAAAGGGCTTGTGTAGTTGTGGGGGCCCAAATGAATAATATGGGTGACAAGAAATTTATTTTTCAAAAGGATGTTTATTTTCCCCGCTCCGTGAGGCACACAGAAACAGAAAAGTCATTAACTCAGGATTCTGCAAACGGAGGGTTTTCCAATAAAGTGCTTTAACAAAACTTCTTCAGTAGAAAACACATTGCTTCATGTGTCTTGCTCCTGGTCATGTACAGGTGAGTGGATATAAAGTATAATGGTTCCCTTGAACAGTTAACTCACAGTCCAGGATACAGCCTATGCACAATAGCCTTTTCTTGCAATTACCCAATCACAGTCCTGGTGGGTAAATTTCAGCAATTCTGGCTCAACAATAAACAGAATTAAATTCAGGAATAATCACTCAAGCTTTGGTTTCCTTAGGCTTATCAATCAGTCCTATCGAGCAATCCATCGGCTGATTGATTTCTCTCATCGGCAAAGGGACGTGGGGTAAAATCCTTTCTTCAGGATTGTTCCCTGCTTGAATATTGGCTGGTAATAAAATGTCTCTTTTATTCAATAGTTTTCTCAGCTCAGTTAGGAGGTATTCTGCTTGGCTGCTAGCAGGGGTTAGGGGCAAAGCTTGCTGCTGTTTAAACAGCTGATTAACAGGCTGTAATGAGGCAGCAGGGCTTTCCCTTATTAAACATTCTGGTCCCGAGGTGGAGATTCCCTGCCCCCACTGCTCTCTGCTATCGAGTGGAGGAATCTCACATCTGTTGGTAGCAGTCCTAGCTTTTAGCACAGCTTCAAAAGTAGGTCCTCCTAAACCTGGATAGTTTAATCTATCTGTAAACCCTTTTGCTGTGTTTATCTCCTCAGCTTCTCTATTAAGCACAGGAATTACAGGCTGAGTAAAAGTTGGTTTACAGGGAGAGCTTTCAGGGTGAAATAAACTCCCTTTATATTCCCTGAAACTGTCCTGTCCTCTGCACACAGGATTCTCTCTTTTTGGTTTATAAAAGTTTGCATAAGGATTAAGAACAGCAGATACCTTGTGTTGAGAGTGCTCAGGAATTATCTTGCCAGCATATCTTTCTCTCCATGGAAGGAAATTGCTTCTCAGAAACGTGAGCTTTTCTCCTGCTGAGGAATTAGCTTCCTTTCTGGTGCAGCTGGCCAGAGGTTGTGAAGTCAGGTCACAGGGTTCTGCAGTCAGAGGAACTTCCTGCCTTCCCCGTAGCTTCTGCTTACTCTCTCGTGGGTAAAAAGGAACTTCCTTTCTCCAACCACTTGCAGCATTCACTCCTTCATTCCTTTTCCATACGCTCTCAAATGGTCCTGTTTCTGCATTCGTTCTAGTGCTTCTCCTTCTTCTTCCACTTTCTCTCTCTCTCTCACTGTGTTCCCTCTCTTTGTTTAAGAAGGGACCCTTGCTCTGGGAAACCCACCTCCTCCTAGGGCGTGCCCAATCCATGGGTTCACTTCTCTCCTCCTCTGAGGTGAACTGATTGGCTGCCTGCAGGCTATGCTGAGAGTGTGAATCTCTTCTTTTGCCTGCAGTACCGGACTCTACCAGGGGGTCACTATCGGTCTCCATGGCTTCGGTGCTTGGCACTGTGTCACATACGTCGCTGCTTGCTCGTTCTTAGGAGGTACAGACGTAGCGCTCTGACACAGTCCAGTGTGTGGAGTCTCGACTCCTCCGGTGAGGAATGTGGCTCCGGGAAGAAGGAGGGGAGTTTGATGGTCTGGTTAATGTGGAAGGCAGAGGATACCTTCGGAATGAACCTCGGGTGTGTTCGGAGGGATGCCCTGTCGCTGGAAAGCTGTGTGTAAGGTGGGTGTGCCACGAGGGCCTGAAGCTCACTGATGCGCCTGGCGGAGGTGATGGCTATGAGGAACAGGGTCTTCCAGGAGGCGAACTTCAGTTCTGCTCACAGCAGGGGCTCGAAGGGGGGTAGTGTGAGCTGGTTGAGAACTGCGTTGAGGTCCCAGTGTGGAACGGGCTTCCTGACTGGAGGATGTAGATTGACAAGGCCTTTCATGAAGCGGGCTACGATGGATAGCTGTGTGATGGGTGTGTCCCCTGAGCGGTGGTGGAGAGCAGAAATCGCCGCTAGGTGCACCCGGATAGACTGGGGCTGTAACCCCAGTTGAGACAGGGAGGTCATGTACCGCAGAATCTCGGGCACAGGAGCCGAGAAGGGGTCTAGGCCTTGAGAGGAGCACCATATAGTAAAACGGCGCCATTTGAGGCCGTATGATTTCCTGGTGGCGGGACGACGGGCTGCGAGGATTACCTCCTCCACCTCATGTGTGAGGCCCAGGGGGAGCAGGATTACCCGCTCAGCCGCCATGCTGTCAAGGCCAGGGTCTGAAGATTGGGGTGGAGGGTGAGTCCATCCTCTTGGGTGAGGAGGTCCGGGATGAGCGGCAGCCGCTGAGGTGGTTGGGGTGACAGGCGCCTGAGAAGTGGGAACCATGCCTGGCGGGGCCAGTGGGGGGCCACCAGAATGGCTTGTGCTCTGTCGGTGATGATGCGTTGTATTGTCATGGAGATCAGGGGAATGGGGGGAAAGGCATACACTAGTGACCATTCCCCCCATGACTCGGCGAATGCATCCGCTGAGTGGCTGCGCCGGGATGGCCGCTTGGAGCAGAAGTGTTTGCACTTGGTGTTCTGTTCGGTGGCGAAGAGGTCTATCTCTGGATGGCCCCATGTTCTGAAGAGGGATAGGGCGATTCCCGTCTTGAGGGACCATTCGTGGGGATTTAGCTGTCGGCTGAGCTTGTCCGTTCCAGGCAGGTATGAGGCTCGGAGAAGGCAGTCTTTGGAGACTGCGAAGGTCCAGATCCTGAGGGCTTCCCTGCATAGGGTTCGGGAGCCCGTTCCCCCCTGTTTGTTCACGTAGAACATTGCTACCTGATTGTCCGTCTGGATAAGGATGACTTTGCCTCTGATTAGGTTCTGAAAGGCGCTCAAGGCATAACGAATGGCTCTGAGCTCCAGAAGGTTGATGTGATACTGCATCTCCCGCTCTGTCCACGCACCCTGAGTCCGTAGTTGCAGGCAGTGTGCCCCCCATCCCACTGAAGAGGCGTCGGTGGTGATGGTTAGTTGGTGAGGTGTGTGCGCGAGGGGTCTCCCATGTGAGAGGTTTTTCCGCCAAGCCCACCACAGAATGGCGTTGCGGACAGCTTGATTCATTAATGAATCCCCTCCATCCAGCACACTACACCTCCATAACAATCCTCCTTAACCACAGATCAAAAAGCCTCAAACCTCAACACACTTAAGAAAAAGCAACTCCAACAAACTATGATTAATAATGAATGATTAATGTAAATAGTTACAGCATTACTAGCCAATGTTAATTGTATAATTGTATATAGTTAAAAACACTGTTCCATGTTATTGTTCATGAAAAGTTAATTGTACATAGTTATGAAAAGCGCTGTTCCATGTAAAACCATGTTCATTATATGTTAGGTGTAAACCGCCTTTGATCTTTGGAAAAAGCGGTATAGAAGAAAAGCATAAATAAAAAAAATAAATAAATAAAATTGGTACGTGCGTGTTCAGAGGCTGGGAGTGCTGCGACCAGTGTGCTCGCAGATGCCACTGCAGATGGCGCATGTGGAGTCTCGCTAGAGGGACCGTTTGAGTGGCCGCTGCCATGTGGCCAAGGAGTTGTTGTAGCTTCCGGGCGGTGGGGTTCTTGTTGGAGCAGATGTGCATCACCAACTCCCGTATGGATCTCCTTCGCAGTGGCGGGAGGAAGACTTTTGCTTCGTTGGTATCTATCAGCGCCCCGATGAACTCCAGTTGTTGCGAGGGGTGCAGGTGGGATTTCGGGTAGTTCACCAAGAAGCCCAGTGCGGATAGCAGAGCAATGGTGGAGCGAGTCGCCCTCTCTGTCTCTTCGGGAGAGGGTGATGCGATCAGCCAATCGTCCAGGTAGGGAAACAGGCAGATTCCTTGTTTGCGGAGATGCGCTGCTACAGCGGCTACGCACTTTGTGAATACCCTTGGAGCTGGGGACAATCCGAACGGAAGGACCTTGTACTGGAAGTGTCTCCCCATCATCTGGAATCGCAGGTACTGGCGGTGTTCTGGATGGATCGGGATGTGTGTGTATGCGTCCAGCAGATCCAATGATGTCATCCACTCCCCGGCCTCAATGAGTGGTAGAATGGATCCGAGGGAGTGCATTCTGAATTTTTCTTTGGTGATGAAGAGGTTGAGAGCTCGGAGGTCGAGAATGGAGCGCATGCCTCCGGATTTCTTTGGGACTAGAAAGTACCTTGAGTAGAAACCAGAAAATTGCTCCGAAGTTGGAACTGGTTCGATGGCATTGGAGGAGAGAAGGGAGAGAATCTCCTTTTCCAGGGCAATGGAGGAAGGATCCCGTGCCTTGCAGGGTGGGACTCCGTGTTGCACTGGGGGAGAAAGGAACTTCAAGCGATACCCATCCTTGATTATAGCCAGCACCCATTTGTCCAAGGTGATGGACTGCCAAGCTGAGAAAAATAGGGTGAGACGTCCCCCCGTGGGGGTCTTGCCCAAGGGCTGATTGTCAAAAGGCTTGATTAGTTTTACCCGTGCCGGGTTGCTGGCTTTTTTGTGGCTTTCTATCTCTCTGCCGAGGTTTTTGCCGGTAAGAATGTTGGGACGGCTGTTGCTTGTATCGGGGTTGCCATTTTGGTAAGAGCCGTAGTGACGCTTAGAGGAATTGAAGTAGTGATGCTTCTGGTTGTAAGAGTTCTTGCGTCCGGTGCGATCAAAGCCCTCGTCCGACAATGTTTTCAATGTTAACGGTGTCAGTGACAGTGTCTCCAAAGAGGGACTCTCCAGTGCAGGGAGCATCAGCAATGCGATCATGGGTGTCCTCTCGTAGGCCGGAAGCCCTGAGCCACGCCAGGCGGCGGGCGGTGATGGAGGAAGCGGCCGTGCGGGCTGCTGTGTCGAAAGCGTCAAAAGTCGCCCGTACCTGGTACTTAGTGCATTCTTGAAGGTCAAGGATGACGTCGGCACAATCATGCGGAGTTCCCTGAGTTGGTGCAGGGATTGTGGCTTTAAGCTTCTCTAGGAGTGAATCCAGGTAAAGGGCCTGTTGCAGTTGGTGGGCCGAAATCCTGGCACTGAGCATGGCTCCTTGAAACACCCTTTTTCCGGTGTCGTCGAGCGACTTTAGGTCTTTTCCCGGGGGAGCGTTAGCGTTAGGACGCGTGGACTTGGTCCTTTTTAGAGCTGATTCCACCACAATGGATTGATGCGGAAGCTGGGTCTTGTCGAATCCAGGTGCGGTTTGGACTTGGTACTTGTTGTCAAGTTTCCGGGACACTGCTGGCCCCGAGGAGGGGTTCTTCCAAAGGGTGGTGAGATTCTCGAGCAGTAAAGGGTAAACCGGGACGGTTGCCAGAGGTTTCGGTGCTTCAAGGAACTTGCGTGCCGCCTGCGTCTCCGGGCGTTGGTCGGAGGCTTCAGAGGTGCTCGGGAGACTGAGCGTGTAAGCCAACTTCTGCAGAACTTGTGGTACGAGAGGTCCTCTGGGCTGGAGGGGAATGTTTCCGCCGACGGTCCGGGGACTGCATCCAAAGCCCCTGGAGAGGAATCCTCAGGTGGAGATGCTGTTCCTGATACTGTGGCTGTCTCAGGTGTCGCAGAATGGTTGTCATTGGAGGTGTCCGTGGCAGGCAGGATGATGGGCGTCGAGATAGGTGCTGCCAGGGTATTCGCTGGTTGTGTCTGCGCCCATTGTTGGAAAAGAGAAGACAGAAATGAGAGGAATTTAGGGTTCTCGACACATCCCTCTACGGCAGGTGCTGGTTGTTCCTGTAGATCATGCTCCCCAGAAGCAGCCTCGGGGGAGGGGGACCCGAAGTCGAGCAGTTGCTGTGGGGATAGTGCAGCGTGGCTCTCATAGGAAGCTCTAGAGCAGTGGTTCTCAACCTTTTTTGTACCGTGACCCCTTTTACCGTTGGTCAACTTGTGGTGACCCCCAATGATAAAATCAAATGCGTCTCTCTTCCTTTACCGTTAACGCATTGTCGCTGTAATCATTTGTTGAATTATTAATATATTATAGGCCTTTGCAATATGTTTTTATTTATAAAATACTTATTTAAACAATCAAAACAACAAGTAACAATATTTGATTTCAAAATTATGATGATTTTGTAGTCAAATCACTAATATGAAATAAAATTATTTTTTCTACCTTTGTTGTCTGACCAATTTATTCTCTGATCATGCTGGTCCCGATCTGAGGCTTCTGCTTTCCTGTCTTCTCTTAGCTCTCTTTCTGTGGTCTATGGTCCATCTGCCAGTTCTTATGTCTTTTGTTTTCTTCACTTCTTTCCATCAGCCTATTTCCAGTCCCAGTAACCCTCCCCAGTATCAGCCCCTTTCCAGTCCTCACTCCCAGTACCTTCCAATGTCAACTTGCATTCCCATGACTGCCGCTGGTGTCCATTCCCTTCCAGTCCCCCTCCTTCCCCACTGATCAGTCCCTTCTAGTACAAATACCATGGCAGCCCCTCTCAGATCCACTCCCTTTCAGTTCCATGCTCCCATCCCCTTGTATCAGCCCACTTGTAGCCTTAGCCCCCAGTTTTCTTCCAGGGTCAGCAGCTCTATCCTCCCCTCCCCACAATCAGCCCATTCCCAGTCAAAGCCCCCTAATCAGCTCACTTCTAGTGCTAATCCCCCTCAACCCCATTACCAGTCCTACCCCCCCCCCTAATCAGCCCAATACCAGTCCTACCCCCCATCAGCTCATTTCCAGTGCTAGTCCCCCCCTCAACCCCATTACCAGTGCTAGGCTCCCCTAATCAGCCCATTTCCAGTCCTAACCTCACTGATCAGCTCATTTCCAATGCTAGACCCCCATCAGTCCATTACCAGTCCTACCCCCCCTTGATAAGTCCATTCCCAGTCCTAGCCTTCCCTAATCAACCCATTACCATTCGTAGCCCCCCCATCTGCCTATTACCAGTGCTAGCACCCCCATCAGCCCATTATAATCCTAACCCGCACTGTCTCTCGCCTCTGTCCAGCATTTATCCCGTCTGTCCAGTATGTCCCCATGTCTCTCCCCTTTGTCCATGCCAGCCTACTCCCTCCATGTCAGCCCCCCTCCCTCCCTCCCTCCATGTCAGCCCCCATCCTTCCATCCATCCATGTCAGCCCCCCTCCCTCCATCCATCCCTCCATGTCAGCCCCCATCCTTCCATCCGTCCATGTCAGCCCCCCTCCCTCCCTCCATCCATCCATATCAGCCCCCATCCCTGTCAGCCCCCTCCCTCCATCCATCCATATCAGCCCCCATCCCTCCCTCCCTCCCTCCCTCCCTCCCTCCCTGTCAGCCCCCATCCCTCCCTCCCTCCCTCCCTGTCAGCCCCCTCCCTCCCTCCCTCCCTGTCAGCCCCCATCCTTCCATCCGTCCATGTCAGCCCCCCTCCCTCCATCCATCCCTCCATGTCAGCCCCCATCCTTCCATCCGTCCATGTCAGCCCCCCTCCCTCCCTCCGTCCATGTCAGCCCCCCTCCCTCCCTCCCTCCCTCCCGCCATCCATATCAGCCCCCATCCGTCCCTCCCTCCCTGTCAGCTCCCTCCCTCCCTCCCAGCCCCCCCTCCCTCCCTCCCTCCCTCCCAGCCCCCATCCTTCCCTCCCTCCCTGTCAGCCCCCATCCTTCCATCTGTCCATGTCAGCCCTCTCCCTCCATCCATCCATCCATATCAGCCCCCTCCCTCCCTCCCTCCCTCCCTCCCTCCATGTCAGCCCCATCCTTCCATCTGTCCATGTCAGCCCCCCTCCCTGTCAGCCCCCATCCTTCCATCTGTCCATGTCAGCCCCCTCCCTCCATCCATCCATCCATATCAGCCCCCTCCCTCCCTCCCTCCCTCCCTCCCTCCATGTCAGCCCCATCCTTCCATCTGTCCATGTCAGCCCCCCTCCCTCCCTCCCTCCCTCCATGTCAGCCCCATCCTTCCATCTGTCCATGTCAGCCCCCTCCCACCCACCATCCATCCATCCATATCAGCCCCCTCCCTCCATGTCAGCCCCCATCCTTCCATCTGTCCATGTCAGCCCCCTCCCTCCATCCCTCCATGTCAGCCCCCGCCTGCCATCTGTCCATGTCAGCCCCCCTCCCTCCATGTCAGCCCCCCTCTGTCGATGTCAGCCGTGTTGCAGGTTGTCTGCCTCCCTTCTAATGCAGCCGCGGCTCTCTGCCTCTTAGGGAACCGCGGCTGTACCTGTAAAATCATTGCGGAGCCCTTCCTGTCTCGATGGGCTCCATGCAGCATTGTCCCGCCTCCAAAGGAAGTTGTTTACCACTTCCTTTGGAGGCGGGACAATGCTGCACGGAGCCCGTCGAGACAGGAAGGGCTCCGCAACGATTTTACAAGTACAGCCGCGGTTCCCTAAGAGGCAGGGAGCCGCGGCTGCAGAAGAAGGCGGTGAGTTTGCCGGAGTTTGCTGCTGCCGAGAAGCGGACTCGGCAGCAACTTGTGCACATCTTAATTTTTTTTTTTAAACTTGGTGGAGGCTAAGCGACCCCCGCTAAATCCTGTGGCGACCCCCGTTGGGGTCGCGACCCACAGGTTGAGAACCGCTGCTCTAGAGAGAGAAGAAGAAGAGCTGGACTCACTGTGTTGCCGTCTGCCCCTGGATCGGCGTCGGGAATCGTGCTCGGAGGAGCTGCTCCTGCGAGCTCTCTTGCTGTGCCTTCGGTGATGGTGTGAGCATGCTCGGTGTCTCTGCATGGAAGACCGTCTGTGCTTCGGCGCGGAGGAAGATTGGCGTCTGCGCCGGCTGCGCCCTGATGTGGATCGCTGCTCTGATGAAGATCGTTGCCGGCGCCTGCTCTGTCGGCGCGGAGAGGAGTTCCTTCTTCTTTTACTCCTTGCACTGCGCTGGTGCCCGTGCTGATGTCCGCGCTGATCACCGGCGTCATCGGACACGTCACGATGGGCGGAGCTAGGGGCGGAGGCAGCAGAATCCAAGATGGCTGCCCCCATAGCGTCCACATGTTCGGTGGCTCCCGGGGTGTCCTGTGCGAGAAGTCTATCGACAGAGCCCGGGAGAAGAGAAGCAGGACCCGTAGCATCACGGCATGGAGCGGAGGCCGGCGGGGGCACGCTCGGGGCCGCAGCGAAAAGTGCTTCAGCCTGCCCTAGGATTGCAAGGAGGTCGCGGCAGGGAGCGGAGGCCAGCAGGGGCACGCCCGAGGCTGGTGCAGCACTTATCTGTATGCCGGAGGCAGAAGAGCCTTGACGAGGTGAGGGTGCAGGAAACAACTCCCTGAGCAGGTTTTCCCTTGTTTTCCGTGCCCTGGGGGACATCTTAGCACAGTGAGAGCAGTCCTCTACTTTGTGTGCGATGCCAAGGCAGCGGATGCAACAGGGGTGCGAATCCGACACGTTCATCTTGCGGGAGCATGCCGGGCACTTCTTGAAGCCCGGTTTGGGCATGATGGATAAAATAAAATCAAAGAAAGTAAAAAAAAATGATGAGAGAGTGTAGATCCGTCTTGCTGGCAAGGCGGAAGAAGTGAAAGTGGCTGGCTAGGGGCGGTCCGTGGGCTGGGCCAGGTGGAGGGGAGGGGGCTCAGCCCAGGAGGCAAATGCCTCTGGGCTAGAGAGAGTACTCCGTCCACGGCGCCGTCGGATGACGTCACCATGTGTGGCTGACTTCATCCTGCTTGTCCTAGGAGAACTACTATACTGCATTGAAATGCAAATTTAAAAGCAGAACTGGCAGAAATTCTCATTCTCCTAGGACAAGCAGGATGAGTCAGCCACACCTGGTGATGTCATCTGACGGCGCCGAGACGGAAGTACTCTCCATAGCTCAGAAGGGCTTTCGCCCCTCTGAGCATGAGCCAACTGGTCCCACCCCCCAGCCCGCCCCTAGCTAGCCAGTTTCTGTTCTTCCGCCTTGTCACCAAGTCGGAACTTTCTACTCTCCAAACGATATCTACCCATTGAATTTAAAATGTATCTAACTCTGTGTTTCAGATGTTTTCTTTCTTTCTCTTTCAGATTCCTGAACAAAGGCAACTTCTCCAAGCAAAGAGCTAGGCTGGGAGCACATCTCCCTATGGACATGTGCTCATCGTTCCTCTGCCTTTGCATGCGCCGGGCACTGACTTCTCTGAACAAGGGCTAGGCTGGGACCACAGCCTATGCTGTTGAGATCCTCCGACCTCCTGAGAAGCGAGGAATTCCAAGAGAAATCGGGCTGGAAGAGGAAGCTTCCAGTCGGCAGTTGCCTGTGCGGCAGTTCAGGATGTGCCTAATAAGGCCTCCATCCCCAGCTAGCCAGCCTCTTATCTCTCTCTGCTCCTTGGCAGAAGCGAAGGATCCCAGTTGTCTCCTACGACAGAAGCTAAGGATTCCAGAGAATGGGCTTAAGTGGATGCCCTCGTGGCAGCTTGGGATGTGCCGAGGAAGGCCTCCGTCCCCGGCCAGATTTCTTCTGCTCCGCTGCTGCTCTTGGACCCTTCCTCACACGTGTGGACCTTGGGGGCGGCCATCTTGTCCAGCCACTACCCTTAATCCAGAGATGAGGTCAGCAATCCCAACCCTGCCCCACGGCTCCATTGGCTAGCGGAACCCCGCCCCTCGGCGCCATTGGCTGAGTTGAGCCTAACTCCACCCCTTGGCACAATTGGCTGAAACTCCGCCCCTCGGTGCCATTGGCAGATACCAATCTTAGTCTCCGCGCCATTAGCTGAAGCTCTCCTCTGCGTCAGCAGCCGGCTGCTTGACTGAAACTGAACTGTCCTGCTCCTGCACCCGCTGCGATGCTGACGCTGGACCTCCCGACAGCGCCGGGCTGATGAACCATCTGCCGTGGAGGATTCCCCCCCCCTCCTTGTGGCACCAGGGATCCATGGCTGTTCACTACTGAGGCCACAGAGCCGTTGAGGGCTTCTCTCCACGCCTATTGGCTGCTTGCTCTCATTCCCTGGAGCCGATGAGGAGAGAAGCAGATGAGCACCGGAGCCCTCCCCTGTTCCTCTCTGTGTCAAATCCCGACGCAACGCCAGAGCAGCTGGAGAACTTTTCATATCGAGTTCTTTCAACGTCTCCGCTCCATCGCACTCCCGCTCTCTGCGCCGACGCCGGAGCAGCCAGAGGGCTTCTTCTTAAGACCAACCTAAGCAAGCACCTCGGGAGACGCAGTCAGTGTGTTCTAGAGCACTGCGCCGCCAACTACAGCATATGAGCGTGTCGGCTGATCGGCGCTGGCTGAATCGCCTCAACGCTAATCAGTGCTGGTGGAAACCGTGTAGATGCTGGGTCTTGTGGCCTCGGATGGAGCGGACCAATGCCGCTGGCGGAATCGCACAGCCTCAGCATCACATGGCCTCAGATGGAGATGGAGCGTATCGGGTCAACGCCGATTGATCGCTCGGACTCTGCGGCAGCAGCGGCAAACAGCACAGCTTCCTGACCACCAGCGGATCGGCGCTGACTCTATAAACGTGGCACGTTTCCCAGGGCAGAGGCACGGTCGTGCCTGCAATCATTTCTGCAAGAATGGCCCTTCACACTCACTATGCTAGGGGTTTTCCTCTCTTCTTCCCCAAACCGGAGCCCCAGGGCACCGCATCGCCGCATGTCGCAACCACCTCCTGCCCGTGGGGCGCGCTCCATGGATTCCTTCCCATTGCATCACAAGTATATTGCTGCAGAATGGGATACCCTGAAAGAGGTCAGATGATGACCTGCGCCCAATTCCCAGGCAACAACGCATTGCTGTAGCACATGGTTTATGCAATGATGACTTCGGGGCCAGTGGTCATGGGTCCAATTCCACAGTGGCTCGAGTTCAATGCACTCCTAAGCTGGAGGCCTTGGGTTATGCCCGTAGCTCAGGGCTGTCCCCCTATAGGGACATGATATCAGTCACTTAGCTGTCCACTACGGGACATGGGGGAAGACACTTGTCCTGTAGTCCCGGGGTCACAGAGTGAGACCAGTTCCAGCTGTGAGTCAGGTAGCCAGCCCCGACTGCGAGTCGGGTAACCAGCAGGAGTTTCGAATTCACCACAGCCTGCTACATCAAGGCTTCAGTCTTCCGAAACTGCCCTCGGTGGCATCTCTGCTCTCTGCTACCCTGTTCCCACACGCAGTTCCAAAATGAGTTCGGTCTGCCTTACCCACAGCAGCAGTCAGAGGCACAGGCTAGCCCTGAGGAAGTGTCTCGACACAAAACAGCTACGGGGAGACCTTACATCACCACGGTTGCAAGCTACAGCCCTCATTAGTGAAACTACAGCAGTGGTGACAATGTGGTGCAATACACACAGCCAGTGTGTTCAGAAACAGAAGGTCACAGGTTCAAGCCCCAGCTGTGGCTCCCCCCCCCCCCGTGCTTCGGGTGACACATTCACTCGATCCCCACTTGCCTGCCAAAGGACAACTCAAAGGCCTTCATCCTTCATCTTGTTACACGCATGGCTTCCCACCCAGTAACAAAGAAACGACCACCCTGACTAACAACGGTGTCAGAACCCGAATAGATCTTAATCTTAATCTTTATTATCTCTTGATATACCACCCTAGGCAACAAAGGCATCATGGCTTCTGTCTGATATTATACACATGTCATTACGGATCCTGCGTGGAGGAATCAGATAAATAAATAAGTAAATAGATACATCAAATATCAGGGGTGCGAGGCTTCATGACACTCTACCAGAATACTCAAGTCGCTCTGTCTATTGTGGCTCTGGGGCACCCGCCCAGAGAGCAGCCCAAAGGACCTAGGGCTTCCCTCCCGACCTAGAGACTGTGACAAACTACGTCCCTTGTAACCTCTGCATGAGGCACACTCCGCGGAGCCTGAAGGAAACCCTGACAATCCACCTCCGGTGGCACCACCGGTGGCAGTAGCAACAAAGTGCTGCAGTACACACAGTTTGTGTGGCTGCGAGCAGAAGGCCACAGGTCCAGATGTGTGGCCGCGAGCAGGCAGCCACAGGTCCAGATCCCAGCTGCTGACCCTGCAGTGCATATCCGTTTTCAGCCAAGGACATTAAGAGCCCTCTCTGACTCCACCGGAGGGGTAACCTAGTGATTTGAACACTGACTTGGTAACCAAGCAACCAGGGTTCAATTCCCACTAGCACTCCTTGTGGCTTTGGGCAAGCCACTTAACCCTCCATTGCCTTGGAAGAAAGGCCTAGTAATCTACTTCCAATCACATTGCCAAGAAAAACCAGAAGCTTCTGGGTTGCCAGGAGTCGGAACTGACTCGAAGGCACACATTGCTTGCTTGCTCTGACTGCAGGCACAAACATCCTGATCAGCCACTCTGGCCACCACCTACATCTGAGGGTGTGAATGATGACATTCACATCCCCTCAGTCACTGACGGGTATCTCTGGGCGCATGGACATCCAGGGATGGAACCCAAACGTCCACTTGTTAGCTGCATCAACTCGGATAAGTACATTACCTTAGGAACCAGTTAGCAGCCTCAGCTGAATCGGTCAGCCCGAGCAGCCCTGGAACATCCGCTTGATACACTTTATAGACCCTGCACCCCAGGTGTCGCCTAATGGCCAGGGCTCTGCCCATAAGCAAGGGACAAGGGTGTCAGATCAGCCGGAGCCGCGTAACCACTTCTCCTCCCACCATACCCTGCTGACTATCCAGCAGAAATCAAGAAAGCCATAGGATCCAGCAGCGGTAAAGTCAATCCATGGGATCTCTAACATACCTGCAGACTATCCAGCGGAGGCAGAGATAGCCCTCGGGATCCCTGCGGTCTTACGAGAAGAGTATTGACTTCTCGCCCCTTATAAGATGAACCCACCTCTGTCATCTACCTGCCTTATCAGCTGCACCCCCATGCAGCACTCCAGCCCTGTTCATGCCCGCCTGTTCCCCGGAGCCTTCCGGGACCAACCTCAAGACCCACAGACTGGGTTCCTCTCCGACCAAGCTACACGCAGTCTCAAGGTAATCTTCCTGCACCTGGGGTGACAGGCTCAGGGCCAGCCTGGGATCTCCAGTCTGGATCTTCCCTTTATGATCATTGCAAGGACAGCACTTTGACTCAGCATGCTCAAAGGCGGTATTCTAACCAGCGGCGCATGGATTCAAGACCTGGCTGAGGACCATATGGGGGCATTACAATGCATCACCGCGGTGCAGCCATGCCTCCAGGGCCTGAACGGGAAAGACGAATGCTCCTCGATCCTTCCCCCTTGGAATCTGGGAATGTTGGAAGGCAGTCGCAGCTGTCAGATGAAGCTCTGCCCAGTGGGGCTGACCACAGATAGATCTGCTTGCCACGTCGAGAACAGGGAGTGCATCCGTTAATGGATAATACCCTTCATCATGCTCACGGTCCAGTACCACGGCATGCTCACAGTCCAGTACCACGACTGAATGACTGCTGTGGCTCCCGGCAGCACGCAGTCCCCAATGCCACGTGTGAGCCTCCTCGAGGACATGCTCGGGACAGCCCCACTGCTGGCATAAGGATCCAAAATAGACCTTCAGGAAAGCTATTTCGCATAGTGTCCAAACGGCAAGTCCTGGGTGGCACCCCGCCACATGATACTCTGCCCAGTCTGCCTGCATCTCCATCTGCCCGGGTACAAGCAAGGCCTTAAACCATACCAAAGGCGCACACACGATGTGCGCATCCCTAAAGGTTCCCCACGTCACACGCATCCCGGGGCTTTTTTCATGTAATACACACCTGCAAAGCCACCAAGGGCTTGCAACAGGGCCAATCACATCATAAGAACATAAGATATGCCATACTGGGTCAGACCAAGGTCCATCAAGCCCAGTATCCTGTTTCCAGCAGTGGCCAATCTAGGTCATATGTACCTAGCAGTTTCCCCAAAAGACACAGGTTCCGCAATGCTTGTACTGGGTCAAGCATTGATATCCTGGGTCCCTTCTTAATAATGGTTTATGGACCTTTCCTCCAGGAACTTGTCCAAACCTTTTTTAAACCCAGCTACACTAACAGCCTTTACTACATCCTCCGGTAACAAATTCCAGAGTTTGATTACACGTTGAGTGAAAAAATATTTTCTTTTATTAGTTTTAAATAGTTTACCCTGTAGCTTCATTGCATGTCCCCTAGTCTTTCTATATTCTGATAACATAAACAATCGATCTACGTTTACCCGTTCCACTCCGTTCATTAATTTATAGACTTCTATCATATCTCCCCTCAGCCGTCTCTTTTCCAGGTTAAAGAGCCCTAACCTTTTTAGCCTTTCTTCATAGGAGTATCCTTCCATCCCCTTTACCATTTTGGTGGCTCTTCTCTGAACCTTTTTCTAATAACGTTATATCCTTTTTAAGATACGGCGACCAGAATTGCACACAATATTCAAGGTGAGGTCTCACCATGGAACGATATAGAGGCATTATAATATCTTTTGTTTTATTTTCCATTCCTTTCCTTATGATACCTAGCATTCTATTTGCTCTCTTGGCTGCCGCTGCACACTGGGCTGAGGGTTTTAACATGCTATCCACAATGACACCTAAATCTTTTTCCTGGGCGGTGGTCCCTAATGTGGAACCTTGCATCGTGTAACCATAGTTTGGGTTGTTCTTCCCTAGGTGCATAAACTTTGCACTTGTCCACATTAAATTTCATCTGCCATTTTGATGCCCAGTCTTCCAATTTATCAAGATCCTCTTGCAATTTTCCACAATCCTCTTGGGTTTTAACAACTTTAAATAGTTTTGTGTTATCTGCAAATTTGATAACCTCACTCGTTATTCCACTTTCCAGGTCATTTATGAATATGTCAAAAAGCAGCTGATCCAGCACAGATCCCTGGGGTACACCACTATTCACTTTTCTCCATTGGGAAAATTGGCCATTTAGCCCTACCCTCTTTTAACCAGTTCTTGATCCACAGTAGTACACTGCCTCCTATCCCATGACTCTTTAGTTTTGCCAAAAGTCTCTGATGAGGGACTTTTATTTATTTTATTTAACTGTATTTATATCCCGCTTTTCACCAGGTCAAAGCGGTGGGACATATAACAGGGGGGGGGGATCAATAGTGGGGGGGGGGGCCCATCACCAGTGGCTCAACATTGATGATTTTGGGATGAACATAGAGACTGACAGGATAACAGAGTGACTGGTCTGGAGTTCTTGAAGAGAAATAAGGGGGATTCCTATTCAGAGATGTTCTTGGAATAGGACGGTTTTTAGCTGCTTTTTGAATGATGGGAGATCACCATTGTTCCTGATGTGGTTTGGTAGAGAGTTCCAGAGGGATGGGGCATAGAGTTCAAAGGCTCTGTTGCAGGTCCGTTGTGTTGCCTTGGTTCTTTTGTGGGGGACGGCAATGGAGCTGTTGGAGGATTGTCTGGTTGTTCTGCTGTGGGTTGGGCGAGGCAGTAGGGTGCGGAGTGGGGTGCCTTGTGTTTGGTGGATGGTTTTGTGGGTGAGTAGAAGAGCTTTGTACTTGATTCTTGCTTTGATGGGGAGAATATGAAGGTCTCTCAGAATTGGGGTGATGTGGTCCGTTTCTTTGCATTGTGAATTATTCTCGCCGTGGTGTTTAGGGCAGTTCGGAGGGGATTGGTTTGTGTGGCAGGTAGGCCATGGTAGATTATGTTGCAGTAGTCCAGATGAGGGAGTGTCAGAGCTTGCATTACTGTCCTGAAGTCTTGTGGTTCGAGGAGAGGTCGGAGACTTTGTACCGTTTTCGCCTTGTGGAATACAGTTCTAGTGGTCTTGTTGATTTGCTGCTTAAGGGTTAGGGCTTGGTCAATGATAATGCCGAGATATCTTATGTGTTGTATTTGAATTTGCGTGGTTCCCATGGTGAGGTGAGTGGGTGGTTTGAAGCCTGGGTCTTTTGTCACTATAAGAGCTTCGGTCTTCTTTATGTTAATGGATAAGTTGTTCTCTTGTAGCCACTTGGATACGTCGGTGAAGCAGGTTGATAGCTGGTGGTTTGTTGGGTCTGTGGTTGTAATTGGGGCGTAGAGCATTATGTCGTCGGCGTATATGTGGAAGTTGACATTGTGAGTGCGTATGACTGAACAGAGTGGACAGAGGTAGATGTTGAAAAGCATGGCTGATAATGTGGATCCTTGAGGTACTCCTTGATGTTGCTGGAAGGGGGGTGAGGTTGAGGTTTTGGTGCGGATCAGTTGCTGTCGGTTGGTTAGATAGGACCTGAACCATTGGAGTACAGTATCTTTGATCCCAATTGTTTGGAGTCTGTGGATAAGGGTGTTATGGGAGATGGTGTCGAAGGCCGCTGATATATCCAGGAAAATTAGGATGTATCCTGAGTGTTTCTCTTGGGTTCCTATGATGAGGGTGTTCATCAGCGTGGTCATGAGGGTCTCGACCCCATGTAATGGTCGGAATCCGTGTTACTGCGGGTCCAGTATGTTGTTGGCGTTTAGGTGTTCTTGAAGCTGACGTTGGACTATCTTCTCAATTATTTTTGCGGTGAGTGGGAGGCTCGCTACTGATCTGTAGGAGGTGGGGTCTAGGGGATCTAGGTTGTGCTTTTTTAGGGTTGGTCGAATGATTGTGGTCTTGAGGGCATCTGGCATGTGTCCTTGGGTAAAGGATTCGTTTACGATGTGGGTTAGTGGTGAACTGAGGTGGTCTTTGGTTTTCTTTATCCAGTCGGTGGGACAGGGATCCAGTGGGGAGGTGGTGGTGTTCAAGCAGGAGATGGTGGAAGATATTTCTTCTTTTGAGATTGTGTCGAATGTATTCCAGTCTCTGTTCAGGATGGGGTATGAATTTGTCTTGGTTGTTTCAGCATAGTGATGTGAGCTTTGTGGTTGCTGAAGCTGTTTGTATTGTCGGGCTAGAAGGTCAGGGGGGATATCTGGCAGCTGGTCGGAGTTACTGGGTGCCCTTGTTAGTTTTTTGACAATTTGGAAGAGCTCTCGAAGTTTGTTTATGGCTGTTGTGATGATTTTGGTGTGGTAGGGTTTTTTGGCGTTGTCAGTTTCTGAATGGTACGCATTGAGTTCGTAGAGGTATTTTGCTTTGTCTCTGTCGCTTTTGGTTTTTCTCCATTTCCTTTCGGTTCTTCTAAGTCTGGTTTTCAGTTTTCGGAGGCTGGGGGTGAACCATCGGGCTTTTGTGGAGATGGGTCTGATATTGGTGTTGTTTCTAGTTGTGCTGGCTGCTGAGGAGATTGTGGTATTCCAGTTGTGGATCAGGTCATCAAGATTGTTGGAGTTGTGTGTAGGTTAGGCAGGGTTTGCGTTAGGAAGTCTTCCTTGCTAAATGCTTTGAATCTCCTTGGGTGGTGTTCGTTTTCTCTGTTATTTTTGAGTTGATAGGTGTAGGATATGTTGATGATGTAGTGGTCTGACCACGGTACTGGTGAGAGTGTTGGTCTTCTGTATGAGGAGGCGGTTTGGGAGTTTAGAAATATGAGGTCAAGTGTGTTTCCTTTTTCATGTGTTGGTTCTTGTATGATCTGTGTCAGGTCCATTGCTGTCATGGCGTTGAGGAAGGTTTCTGCTTGTTTTTCCTGGAGTGATGGGAGGTTGAAGTCACCTAGGATAATTTGTTCCTTCGAAGGACTGGTGCTTTCGGAGATGAGGTGTAGTATCTGTGGTAGGTCGATGGTTGTGGTGGGTGCACGGTAGATCAGGCATATCGAGAGGTGTTTGTTGGTGAGGGTGAGGATGTCTGCTTCATTGGAGGTTTCTGAGGCGTGGAGCCGCAGGTGGAGGTTGTCTTTGGCAATGATGGCTACGCCTCCGCCCTTGGCATGTGTCCGGGAGCAGTGTTGAAGGCTGTATCCCTTTGGTGTTAGCTGGTTCATTACTACTGTGTCGTGGTCTGTTAGCCAGGTTTCTGTTACACAGAAGATGTCAATCTTCTCAGTTGTGATCAGGTCCTGGAGCATGTGGTATTTGTTCCTAACTGAGCGAGCGTTTATGAGTGAGATGGAGAGGTGGTGGTGGTTTGTGGGGTTGGTGGTGTGGGTTGGTGTGCGATGTGTGAGTGAGTATGTGTGTGGATGGTTGTGGATGCTTGTGGGTTGAGCTGTTGTGGTGTCTGGGTAGAGGGGGTTGTAGGGTTTGGCTGAGTGGGGGTAGAGGGTCAGGAGGGGGGTTAGGAGATAGATGGGGGTTAGGAAGGGTGGCATGGTGTGTGGGAGTACTTGGGTTCTTGGAGTGGTGGGGTCTTTTTCTTTGCGAGGTTGTTGTTGTCGTTGTTCCTCGGTTCAGTGGTTGAGGTATCTCTGCTGCTGGATGTGATGTGGCTTCTTTTGAGTTGGATCCGTCGTTTGCTGCTTCTTTTTTTGTGCGCCTCTGTGCCGCGCCTAAGGGCCACGCCAAAGGGTCCTCTGGCGAGGGCCCGCCCGCGAGGGACACTGCTTTTATGGAGGCGGGTTGATGTTTTCTCCTCTCCCACTGCCCCGATTGGGCAGGAGCACCGTGGGGGGTGGTGAGTCCCGCGGCGGTAGCGGCTCCCTCCGGAGGCGAGGGACGCCGCTTTTATGGAGGCAGGCTGATGTTTTCTCCTCTCCCACTGCCCCGATTGGGCAGGAGCACCGTGGGGGGTGGTGAGTCCCGCGGCGGTAGTGGCTCCCTCCGGAGGCGAGGGACGCCGCTTTTATGGAGGCGGGTTGATGTTTTCTCCTCTCCCACTGCCCCGATTGGGCAGGAGCACCGTGGGGGGTGGTGAGTCCCGCAGCGGTAGCGGCTGCCTCCGGAGGCGAGGGATGCCGCTTTTATGGAGGCGGGCTGATGTTTTCTCCTCTCCCACTGCCCCGATTGGGCAGGAGCACTGTGGGGGGTGGTGAGTCCCGCGGCGGTAGCGGCTCCCTCCGGAGGCGAGGGACGCCGCTTTTATGGAGGCGGGCTGATGTTTTCTCCTCTCCCACTGCCCCTTTGTCAAAGGCTTTCTGAAAGTCCAGATACACTATATCAACCGACTCACCTTTGTCCACCTGTTTATTCACACTTTCAAAAAAAACATAATAGATTAGTAAGACAAGATCTTCCTTGTCTAAAACCATGTTGGCTGTCTCCCATTAGGCCATGACTATCTACATGCTGAGTAATTTTATTCTTTATGATGGTTTCTACCATTTTTTCCCGTTACTGACATGAGGCTCACCGGTCTGTAGTTTCCCGGATCACCCCTGGAACCCTTTTTAAAAATTGGCGATACATTGGCGATCCTCCAATCTTCAGGTATTACAGATGATTTTAATGAAAATTCACAGATTACTAATAGCAGGTCTTCAATCTCATATTTCAGTTCTTTCAACACTCTTGGATGTATACCATCCGGCCCAGGTGATTTGCTACTCTTCAGTTTATCTAATAGTTGTAATACATCTTCCCGATGTATCGATATTTCCTTAAATTCTTCCGCACCTTTAAATACCACTTCAGTCATGGGTAACATCCCTACATCTTCCTCGGTAAAGACCGAAGCAAAGAATTCATTCAGTCTCTCCGCTATCGCCTTGTCGCCTCTTAGTGCCCCTTTAACTCCTCTATCATCTAATGGACCAACTGACTCTCTCACAGGTTTTTTGCTACGAATGTACTTGAAAAAATCTTTATTTTGCGTTTTTGCTTCCACAGCAAGCTTCTTCTCAAATTCTCCCTTTGCCTGCTTTATCAATGCCTTGCATTTGACTTGCCAGTGCTTGTGCTGTTTCCAGGTTTCGTCGTTTGGCTCTTTTTTCCATTTCCTGAAAGATGATTTTTTGGCAACAGCCTCTCTGACCTCCCTTTTAAACCATGCTGGCAGTTTTTTGGACTTCCTTCCACTTTTCTTAAAGTGTGGAATACAGCTGGTCTGAGCTTCCAAGTTAGTATTTTTCAACAACACCCAAGCTTGATGTAAGTCTTTAACCTTTGCAACTGCTCCTTTTAGTTTTTTCTTAACTATTTTCCTCATTTTATCATAGTTTCACTTTCGAAAGTTAAAAGGTAGTACTGTGGATTTTCTTACTATCCCTCTTCCACTAATTAAATCAAAGGTGATCATGCTATGATCACTATTGCCAAGTGGCCCCAACACCTTTATCTCTTTCACTAGATCTGGTGTTCCACTAAGGACTAGGTCTAATATGGCTTCCCCTCTGGTCGGTTCATGAACCAGCTGCTCCAAGAAGCAGTCATTTAAGTCATTTAGGAACTTTATCTCCCTAGCATGTCCTGCCGTGTCACTGACCCAGTCGATACCGGGGTAATTGAAATCACCCATTATTATTACTGTGCTATAACGTTTGTTAGCTTCCTTGATTTCTTTGAGCATTTCATCATCCATTTGTTCATTCTGGCCAGGCGGTTGATAGTACACCCCCACTGCCGTCGCCTTCCCCTTTTTACATGGAATTTCAATCCATAGAGATTCTTCAGCAAATTTTGTTTCCTGCAAAACTTTAATCCTTTCTGACTCAATGCCCTCTCTAACATAGAGTGCAACCCCTCCACCAATTTGATCAGCTCTATCATTACGATATAGTTTGTATCCAGGTATCAGTGTCCCACTGGATGTCCTCCTTCCACCATGTCTCTGATATCCCAATCATATCTAACCTCTCATTTAGTGCTATATATTCTAACTCTCCCATCTTATTTTTTAGACTTCTAGCATTTGCATACAAGCATTTTAGAGACTGTATTTTATTCATATTAGTTTGGCTGCTGGAGACATGGGTAATTTGGGATCTTTAAGCTCTGTCTGCTCCATACTCGAGGGCATTTGGGCTACTTTACTCTATTTTGGAACCTCTCTGCTTTTGGTAGTATCCTTCAAGGATACATTCTTCTGAACCATCCGCTCTTGGGTGACTGTTGGCTTTCCCCTATTATCTAGTTTAAAAGCTGCTCTATCTCTTTTTTAAAGGCACCGGTGAACATCGTCTAGAGACACAAGTGACAGTTGTGCACCTCATGCGTTAGGCACCTCGTTTTGCACCTCATGCAGGAACCATACCGAGAAGGTCAACCAGTCGGCTACAACGCTATCCTCCTCATGCTGCTCTTGTGGTTCTACCTATATTGACTTTCATCCCTGTGCACTGCCACCCTGGACCGTAACCTTTATACTATACTTGTTCAGACCAGGACCCATCAAGCCCAGTAGTCTGTTCCAGGGGCCTAGCTAGGTCTCAACAGGCCCACTACTTGTATTGGGCCAAGCAGCGATTCCCGGTCCCTGGGTTTTCCTCCAGAAACTTGAACAAACCCCTTCATCCAACACTGCTACCGTAGCTATCCATCATTGCGCTGACTTCCTCACCTTTCCACCAGAGGTACTTGATCACACCGCACCCTACGGCTCGCTGTGCTAATCACTTGATTACCTCACCCGATGTGCCTACCTCTTCTTATTTCACATATGTGCCCTGTAAATTCCCTCCCGCACATGCGTGCATCGCAACTAACTTCATAAGGGGCCTTCTACTACATCCTCTCACAATGCTGCTACTGCACTGGTGTGCATTGCCGCTACAAGCCTGCGTGTTGTTACTGCATGCTGTACCACATGGGCCCATGCTGGCCCTTAGGAAGGGTCTCGGCCTTCCCCCATCCACCACAGCGCATGGCAGCTTGGGAGGCACCAGGTGTGGCTGACTCATCCTGCTTGTCCTAGGAGAAAGCAGAGTTACTTACCTGTAACTAGGGTTCTCTGTGGACAGCAGCATAAGTCAGCCACCCATACCTGCCCACCTCCCCTGGGGAGGGGTCAGCCTCCGTCCTGCTGCCCGCCTCCTAGCGGCAAAAGGCTCAGCTAGTGACGTACTGGCTAGCTAGGGGTGGGCTGCGACCAGTTGGCTCATGCTCAGAGGAGCGAAAGTCTTTCTGAGCTATGGAGAGTACTTCCGTCTCGGCGCTGTCGAATGACATCACCAGGTGTGGCTGACTTATCCTGCTGTCCACGGAGAACCCAAGTTAGAGGTAAATAACTCTGCTTTCCTGGAACTGGGTAACTTGACACTCTGGAAAATGCTGGAGGTGAAGGGGAGGAGGTCAACCAAGTGAGAGCCAATACTTAAAGTGCCAAAACGTTGGTTATCAGCTGATATAGGTGTTTTTCCTAGAGCAAGGCCAGCTGTGGCATTTAAAAACTGACAACAGAAAAGCCGTTTTTATGCTGCCTGTTAGTAATGCTCAGACAAGTGGAATAACACAGCAGTGGCAGCCCTAAGTGGGGCCAGCATGCAGAGTTTAAACGTGGAGGGGGGAGAGAGAGAAGATGCATAAGCCTGGAATTTGACCTATCAGTATCTACCTACCCACACAAAGCAGAAAATTCAGGTTGTGCTGCATGGAGTGCCCATAGCAGGTCGGCTTCACACAGGAAATGCAATGGAGCAGAGTGGTGATGAACCCTCTAACTGTCCATGGGAGATCAATCTATCCCCGTGGGCAGAAGAAAATGGGATGGCTGTGATCATGGCCCGCACGCAAGCTGTTCATGGGGATCCCATCTCCCACAGGCCGACAGCTTGCATCTGAGCAGTGATTCTCTGTCTGCCTGTGGGAATCCCATATCATGCGAGGCAGAAGAGAAGCGGCAAAAATCCCTTCTGTCTGCCTGTGGGTGATCGGATCCTGCAGACAGAAGAGAAAGGGAAAGCTGCGATTGCAGTCCAGATGCAGTTTATCTGCCTGTGTGAAATGGGATCCCCACACCTTGCATCTAGGCTTCTCTTCTGCCCAGGAGAGATCAGATCCTCTAGAAGGCAGAAGAAGAGAGCTGATTGGGTGTGTGGTGGGGTGAAACTGCAAAAACTTAAAGGGCTAGTAACTTAAAAAAAATATCAAAGGAAAGAGGATGGGATTGCTAGGGGGAGGGAGAGGGATAGAGTCTGGAAGGGGAAGAGAATAGAGAGGGGTTGGAGAGGGGAAGGAAGGAAGCGTGCAAGGATGTTAAAGTGATGACTGCATGGGGACAAAGGGGCACAATGCCTATTTCACAAAAGGTGCATTCCCTTTCCCCCAGAACACACACATCCAAGCACCTCTGTAGCGCAGAGCGCAAACAATCCAATAATACCAGAAGTCTGTTCAGAAGGTCCAAATCATTTATTGTGCACAAGACTCAAGCAGAATCACATGCAAAATGGCTGAGCAATGGCTGTTAGTAAAACAACAACTTTTATACTGTTCTTTTCCATTCTAGACATAGGCAAACTTTCCATTGGTCCCGGTAACCCCTCTCGCTCCATCTATTGGTCCCGGTACCGTTACGTAGTTGTCCAATGAGGACCTTGGTCTGGGCTCTGCACCTGTTTCCCCCCCTTACAGTCCTCATTACAATGGTCAGTTCTTAGACTCTTGATACAATTCTCCTCCAAGGTCACTGGCTAACCAAAACATATGGGAAACCAGGGCACTGTAACTTTTCTTTCAGCAGAGTTAATTAATTCCATAGAAGCTTCTCACATTCTTATCAGTTCCAATTAAAGTTGTTTTTTTATCTTTTCTAAGTTTCGTTTCTGCTTAGCTATGCTTGGTTATGCTTAGTTAAGTTTCGATTCTATGGAAGCTGCATTCAGGGGGGTTTTCATACCTTCGGGCCTAACCACAGGCTTCATTTACAGGTCAAGCTGCTTAGGCCTGCCTGCCTGCTTAGTTCAAGCAGCATGGATCATAGGCCTTCGCCTACCACATTCCCCCCTTTGATTAATCTCACCCTATGACTAATAAGGTGTGAGATTTAAATCACTTAATTACACTGGGGTCGGATTACGACCAAGCGTTCCAGGATTAGGGTGCCATAAGGCCAAAATCTTAGTAGCAGTCTTTCGTTCTACTGTATTTTCTATAACACTATTAATAGAGCGCATACAACATGGGATTATACAGGGTAACAGCAAAAACAAAGCAACAAATATCAATATTATCATAGCAAAAGTAGTAAGTCCCCCCAAGCCAGAGAAGATAGATTCGAACCAATTAGGTATCTTAAGACCATGCCAGGTCTGTACTGGCACATAAGTTTGCTTGCGCATGTTCTCAGCAATATCTTCAACTACTTGACCTTTGTCATCTATCTTCAAACAACAATTGGTTAAATTCAACTTACCACATACTCCTCCTTCAGCTGCTAATAAGTAATCTAGTGCCAAGCGATTCTGATATATTGCGGTACGCATTTGTGTGCTTTGTCTAGCTAGAAGTGTGAGTGCTTGGCTAGTCTCATTAGTTATTAATTCAACAACTGCTTGCAAGCGTATAATACGATTTATCATATACACAGGGGTTTGGTATCCCCAGGTGCCATCTTGCTCCCAAGTGGCAGGTCCATAATAGGCAATAATTCTCTCAGGTGGCCAGTCATCCCCCTCCCATCTCTCCCATTTGCCTATCTGCAAAGCTGCTCTTTTCTGTCTCTTTGTATAGACTGGGTAACCTAATTGTTCTCCATGTTCTGTGGGTAACAGAAAGAAGGAAGGTCGGATGGTTCCTAGGACACATGCCCCTCCCCAGTGAATAGGGAGTCGAGCATATGCTCGGGTTCCACAGATCCAATACAAGCCAGGTGGGGCTTGCCAGACATGAGGCTGGGCAAGATTAGTCCATAAATCAGCAAGCTCAGGGAATTTTGATAATGGGTTGGTAGGTTCAGATGCATTAACTCCTGACCACCAGGATGTCTGTTTTGTGGTGTCGTTATAAAACTTCTGGCTAAGACAGACAAGCTGTCCTACATTCAAATTGAACTGGGGTCCAGTCCGAGCATAACACAGACGTCCAACTATTGGGTGTGCTAATACCCATTCACTGGTGGTCTTGTTGCAGCTCAGTATGATTATAAGCTACTAAGTAATTCAATTCTTGGGCCTCCCAGGGCCACTGATCACCCATTTTAGTTCCACCACAGAAATAACAATCAGAAATGTGGAGACTGGATACTACTGCTCCAGCTAATTCTAAGAACAGATTCTGAGAAGGGTGTGGGATATCAAACTTATTTACATGCATAGTTTCATAGAAGGTATTGTGTATATGGTATCGTGATGAACGATGGGCCTGGGTGTTCAATCGTATATATACAATGGTTCCGGGATCTGACCCAGAACCTGCAATGCGTAGTCCAAATTTGTACCTTTGTGTCCATGCACTAGGATTCATTATATGTAACTCTAATGGATTGCAAGCACCCTTCTTACAGTTCTCTGGATTCTGTACATATGGCTGACGTAAGGCAGCCATTCGATTATCTCTAGTGTTTTCTATCATGCCTGTCTTCCATGTGGCATAAAACACACATTCCCACTTTGGGCAATAGTAATCTTCAACCGGTGCTGTGCTATATTCATTTGCTAGAACTCGTTTACCTGTACAGGCTCCCCACCCGGTGGTTCCTTCTGGACACATATACTTGTGATCATGATAATATGCTTTTTCCCAGTTAGCACAATTGGACCGACTATCTCTATTTATAGCATCACAAGCATCAAAATACAAAACAGCACCCTTTGTAGGGTCAGTGAGTGGGGGTGTGGCATTAAGTAAAGCTCCATCTGCATCATCCCATCGTATTTCTAGAGTATAATAGGATGGGTTCTGATGTGGGTTAAAACAAACTTTAGTATCTCCCTTAGTACAAACGTTCAGTTCAGTGGTGTTGTATATACACCGACTTACTGTACCAGTACAGGTATAGTAAGAATGATAAAGCAAAGTCTGAGTTACTTTCATTCCAGTCCGAGTGGAAGTAATGCAGGCAGTACATGGGGGTAAAGCAAGAATAAGTTCAAATCCCCCCAGGCAGGCAACCAGAACAAAATAGAAACAAAGATGCATGTTGATTGTAGTCTATCTGATTCTCCGCTGGAAAATCTTGACCTCGACGTCCACTGCCTTTTGGCACAATGCTGACCCGTTTGCTAATGAAGCAATTCAACGGGTGTCAATGTTGATTGAAGAGCGTCAATGTTGATTGAAGATCCTCAAGGTTCCGCTGTATGCCAACTTACCAACCGTAGTTGGCCTGAAGAAAGTCTGTGAGTGCAAAGTTATTCAATGAAGAAACAAGTGTTTTTGCTGTGTTGGAAACAGCAATCCTCTTCGAAAGACTTGTCAACTGTAGAACACTGTAGTTCTTAGGCAGCCCAGAGGAGCTCTAGGCCGCTGGTTGCCGCCTCAGGGTGAGCCGCAAAGGAATATCAGGATGCTGCACTGCTGTCCACTGATCTGGCTCTGGAACTGCTGCTGGCTTGACTCTGCTGTGATGGATCCAAGATTCGATTTCTGCGACCTTGACAGCTGTCGGTGTAGACAGGATGACGGTGTATGGTCCCTTCCAATGGGGTTCCAGCGGTGTCTTCTTCCAATCTTTGATCCACACCGAGGTACCAGGCTTGTAGGGATGCAAGGATTCCGTCAAGTTGATGGGTAACTGGTCCTGTATCCACGCATGAAGAGTCTGCAGAACAGAACTAAGAGCTAGGAGTTCTTGTCTGGTTATCTCTGAACCAATTTGTGTCAAACTCCCTTTGACCCCCTGCACTATTGGTGGGGGTCTACCATACATGACTTCAAAGGGAGAAAATCCTGATGATTTCACAGGGGCTGAGCGTATTCTAAGTAAAGCTATTGGGGGAACTTGGGGCCACTTCAGGTGGGTCTCCTGACATAGCTTAGACAACTGAGATTTTAGAGTGCGGTTCATTCGCTCAACTTTCCCTGAACTTTGGGGTCTGTATGCAGTGTGTAACTTCCATTGTATCTGTAGGGCACTTGCTAACTGTTGGGTAATCTGAGATACAAATGAGGGCCCATTGTCTGACCCTATTACTGCAGGGATTCCATATCGGGGGATGATTTCCCTTAGCAATACTTTGGTGACTTCTCTGGCTTTTTCAGTCCTGGTGGGGAAAGCTTCCACCCACCCAGAGAAAGTGCAAACTAAGACTAACAAGTAGCGATATCCACTGGCTTTTGGCATTTCAGTAAAGTCCATTTGTAGGTTGTGCATAGGGATTACACCACCTGACTGAGCTCAGGGTGGTGGTGTAGGACCTTGCTTGGCATTGTTCTTCGCACAAGTTACGCACTGGCGGGCTACTGAGGCTGACAAGGCTCCCAACAGTGCAATGCAAAAATGGGGTCTAAGTGCTTTTTCCATTGCGCTTTTCCCATAATGTGTGGCTTGATGAAAAGCCTTTACAAAGGCTGGTCCCAATGATTCAGGGATCACTATTCGTCCTGGAGGTTGGCTACCCTCTGCTGGTGGCAGCTCAATCCATCCATCTTTCAGTATCCCCTTTTCTATGGTACAATAATAGTCCAATTCCCTTGTGGTATATCGTGGTATCCATAAGTTAAGGGGTACCGGAAACAATACTGCTTGTACTGGTGTTACTTGTGATGAAATTTGGCCTGTCATGGCTGCTTTGCGCGCTGAAGCATCGGCAAATCTGTTTCCTTGGGCAACTTCTCCCTTTCCTGTTTGGTGTCCTCGGCAGTGCATAACAGCAACTTGTGCTGGGGCCCATACTGCATCTAGTAACATCAATACTTCTGGGCCGTACTTAATTGATTTGCCTCCAGAGGTAATGAGTCCTCGTTCTTTATACAGAGCTCCATGAGCATGCAAAGTTGTGAAAGCGTACTTTGAGTCTGTATACACGTTCAACTGGAGTCCGGCACCTAATACTAGTGCCCTTGTTAGCGCTATCAATTCTGCTTTCTGCGCTGATGTTCCTGAGGCAAGAGCTGATGATTCAATGACTTTCTCCCGGGTGACAACTGCATACCCGGCGCAGCGTCGTCCATTGATGATGAGGCTGCTTCCATCCACGAAGTAAGTCTGGTCAGGGTTCTCTATAGGTACATCAGTTAGATCAGGTCGACTTGAAAACACAGTGTCCATGACTTCCATACAGTCATGTTCTGGTGGGTCCCTGCTGATTGTTATCAAGGTGGCTGGGTTGAGAGCATGGCTCACTTCCAATTGTATTTGGGGATTTTCACATAGCATACTCTGGTATTTCAGCATTCGAGAATTGGTAAACCAATGATTCCCTTTTTGTTCCATAAGGGCAAGCACTGCATGTGGTACTGTAACGCGCAGGTTCTGTCCTAAGGTGAGTTTGTCTGTTTCACTCACTAACAATGCTGTGGCTGCTACAGCTCTCAAACATGGCGGCCATCCTTTGGCTACAGTATCTAGCTGTTTTGATAGGTATGCTACTGGTCGCTCCCAATGTCCCAATGTCTGGGTTAACATTCCCAGAGCGTTCCCTTGCATTTCATGTACAAACAAACGGAAAGGCTTCTGGACATCTTGTAGTCCAAGTGCTGGTGATGACATTAACGCTTCCTTCAAGGTTTTGAAAGCTTTATCTTGATCGGGTCCCCACTCTAGTGGTGACTTTTCTTCTCCTTTGGTGGCTTCATATAGTGGTTTAGCAATCTGAGCAAAGTTGGGTATCCATATTCGGCAGTATCCTGCTGCTCCCAGAAAGGCTCTGACTTGCCTCCTGGTGGTTGGGGTTTGGATGCTACACACGGCTTCTTTTCTTTCTGGTCCCAGTTGTCGGCTTCCTTTGGTCAGCCGGAAACCCAAATACTTTACTTCTGTTTGGCATAGCTGCGCTTTGGCTCTGGAAACTTTGTATCCAGCTTCATCTAGTAATTGTAAAAGGTCATTTGTGGCTTGTACACATTCACTTTCTGAGGTGGTAGCTATCAACAAGTCATCCACATACTGAAGAAGCACTCTTTTCCCAGGAGTTACAGGATAACTTGAAAGATCTTGGTTCAGTGCTGCACTGAAAATGGTGGGTGAGTTCTTAAATCCTTGAGGCAATCGTGTCCAGGTGAGTTGGCCCCGTCGTCCTGAGACAGGGTCCTGCCATTCAAAGGCAAACAACAATTGGCTAATCGGGGCTAATCGTATGCAGAAAAATGCATCTTTCAAATCCAGGACAGTAAAGTGGGTAGCTTCAGCAGGTATCAGTCCTAAGAGTGTATAGGGATTTGGCACAACTGGATGTATGGTTTCAACTGCTTCGTTCACTCTCCTCAAATCTTGTACTGGGCAGTAATCACCTGTCCCAGGCTTCTTGACTGGCAGGAGAGGTGTATTCCATGGTGATTGACATACTTTGAGAAGGCCATACTCCAGTAATCTTAATAAATGGCGATGAATGCCCTCAGTGGCTGGTCTTGGGAGTGGGTATTGTTTAACATGTACTGGTTCTGCTCCAGGCTTAAGGTTCACGATTACTGGGGCTATGTGCTTGGCTAGACCTGGTGGGTTACCTTCTGCCCATACTCCAGGAGGAGCCGTAATGCTTGCTGGCATACTGAAATCGGTATCAGGGACTGGCTTAGTACTGTAGTATCTCCACTCTTCTTCTTGGGGAACAGTAAGCACCATTAATCCTGCAGGCTTTGAATTTACAGTCATTTGCATTTCTCCTTTCTCAGTGAAGGATATTTGGGCCTGCAGTTTGGCTAGCATATCTCGTCCCAGTAGTGGCACTGGGCACTCAGGCATGTAAAGGAATTGGTGCGCTATTTGCTGTCCTCCTAATTCACATACGCAGTTTTTCAGAAAAGACTTGGTGGCTCTGGCACCAGTTGCTCCCATAATAGTGACTGCTCTTGTGGACAAAGGAGCTATTTGCTTATCTACTACAGAATGTTCTGCTCCAGTATCAACCATAAAGTCCATGAATTGGTCCCCTATCTTTAAGCAGACCATAGGCTCCTGGGGACCTAAAGCAAATTCGGAGCCCGGTCTGTCCTAATCTGTTTCATCTAGATCATAGCCCGTTGCGGTTGCAACTCCCTCTATGGCCTCCTCTCTTTCCCGTTGGAAATGTACTTGATTGTACTGTGATTCTGCGATCGGCCTCTCTCCCTCTCTCGCCGAGGGGCGTTCTCTTCTTCTTCGTGTGAGGCATCTTCGAGTTGCGGGCATGCATTCCTCCAATGTCCTTCTTCCTTGCAATAAGCGCATTGATTCACGCCTAGCATGGGCCGGCTATCTCCTCGGCCCCGCCCTCTACCTCTGCTCCTTCGGTTAGGGAAACCTCCCCGTTTCTGTTCAACTAAAGCGGCAGCCAAAAAATCCGCTTTCTTCTTCATTTTACGCTCACTTTCTCTCTGTCTTTCATTATCACAGTTCACAAACACTTTCTGGGCGACTTCCATTAGCTGTGACATATTCATGCCCGCAAACCCTTCTAACTTCTGTAATTTGCGTCTAATGTCTGGTTGGGACTGGCTGACAAAAGCGGCATTCACCATGCATAGACTCCCTGGTGCTGTCGGGTCATAAGGCGTGTACATTCTATATGCTTCAGCTAATCTCTCATAGAATACTGCTGGGCTTTCATCTGGGCCTTGGATGACTTCCGCTGTCTTGGAGAGGTTCATGGCTTTCTGACCCCCCTTTCGCAGACCTTGTAGAAGGCCTTGGCGAAACCAAGCTAGGGCTTTGGATCCTACTTCAGTGTTTGGATCCCACCGAGGATCTTCATTAGGAAATTCTTTCTTCGCTGCTTCATGGCTATCTATTCCTTCTGCTCCCTCTACTAGGGGATTTTCTGCTAACCAATTGACAGCTGCTTGCATAATTCTTGTCTGCTCCTCAGTAGTAAATAGAGTAGACAGGAGTTGACGGCAGTCTGCCCAAGTAGGCTGATGGGTTTGCATAATTGTATTCATTACCTCTGTTAATTCTTGGGGCTTGTCAGTGTAAGAGGCATAATGCATTTTCCAATTCAATAAATCAATAGTGGAGAATGGCACATAAACTAAACTTGTGGGTCCCGCTACTATCTGGTTCTCTTCATCCCTCACGGGCATTCCCGGGACCTGCCGCAGTGGCATTACTTTCTTGGTAGGGCCCCTCTTTCTCAATTTAAGCTTAACCTGGGATTTCTTACTTGCAACAGATGAGCTGGTACTAACAGCTGATTTTACACTTTCAGTCTCGCACCGGGAAGACGTTTCTTCTCCTTCTTCTTCCTGCTCTGACTCAGAATTCTCCTCAGTCTCAAGCTGATCGGTTTCTTCAGCGGGTGGATCATCTAGCTGCTGAAGGTCATGGGATGGACTTCGCCGGTCCTGGGGGCCTGCCACGGGACGCGGTGGTACTTTTACTGGGTGCTGAGCTTGGGGCTGTCTAATAACAACTTCCGGGGACTCGGGATCAACATAAACTGACTTCTTTTCTTTCCCTGTACTCTGTGTCTGTTCTGTCAGCGCTACCATTATTCTGCACTGTTCTTCATAGCAGCGCTGGGCCCAAGGGGGTGGGCTTTCACAAATACTTAACCAGGAATCTATATAGGGATACTGATCAGGGTGTGCTACTCGCACCTTCTGATGAACTGACTTAATAACTCCTATGGCAAATGTTCCCTCTCGGGGCCACATGGGGTCTAATTCGGGCCACTCCCTAGTACACAAAATCTGTAATCGTGTTGCAGTCATTTTCACCCCATAATCTCCTGAATATCCTTTATTAAAGTACTTAATCATACATTCTAACGGAGTGTGCCTAGTAGACCCCGCCCCTCCCATATCGATGTGTGTGTGCAACAACAAACAGAAGGGAAAAGGAGAGCGGTCTGTGGGTGAGGGGTCCTCACGGTCCTAGAAACATTTAAGGGAAACAAAAAACAAGACAAGACGACAATCGCTTCCTCCTTTTTATGACCTGGACGCGGTCGCCCGGCCAGGAACTGCGTGACTCAGGAGTCCGCCTTCGCTTGGTCTGTGTCACCAGACCTCTCAACCACACTTCATTCACACAATCATGCTAGCAACGTACTCCCAAACAGCCCAATCCTGTCTGTTCTGAAAAGGCTATACAAAAGTTATTCCAAGTTATGCTTGCTATTCCAAGTTACTCCAGGAAGACGGTGGGTTCACCCCGTGAATACACTATGCAAGGTTAATTGGACTGCCTTTGAGAGGTGATCATGCTCTCTTACCAAAGTTTCCAAGTTACAAGCTGCAGTTCTGACTCATCTGTCTAGACATACCCAAAAACTATACTCATCGGATCCGGTCCCCGTTCCCGAGCAAGCGCATGAGTTGGACCTCGGACTCCCCTCCCGAGGCTTGGCCCAGCCCCCTCTGATGCAACGGGACCGGTGGTGCCTGGGAGCCGAGCCCACGTTGGAAGGGCACGAGCCCGGCAGGACCAAACCTATAGCGGCGGAAAGTCGTGGTATATCAGCTTGTATACCCTCTACGAACCACACGTTCCCGGCCAACGCACCAAGAATATGTAGCGGCAGAGCGCAAACAATCCAATAATACCAGGAGTCTGTTCAGAAGGTCCAAATCATTTATTGTGCACAAGACTCAAGCAGAATCACATGCAAAATGGCTGAGCAATGGCTGTTAGTAAAACAACAACTTTTATACTGTTCTTTTCCATTCTAGACATAGGCAAACTTTCCATTGGTCCCGGTAACCCCTCTCGCTCCATCTATTGGTCCCGGTACCGTTACGTAGTTGTCCAATGAGGACCTTGGTCTGGGCTCTGCACCTGTTTCCCCCCCCTTTACAGTCCTCATTACAATGGTCAGTTCTTAGACTCTTGATACAATTCTCCTCCAAGGTCACTGGCTAACCAAAACATATGGGAAAGCAGGGCACTGTAACTTTTCTTTCAGCAGAGTTAATTAATTCCGTAGAAGCTTCTCACATTCTTATCAGTTCCAATTAAAGTTGTTTTTTTATCTTTTCTAAGTTTCGTTTCTGCTTAGCTATGCTTGGTTATGCTTAGTTAAGTTTCGATTCTATGGAAGCTGCATTCAGGGGGGTTCCACAGGCTTCATTTACAGGTCAAGCTGCTTAGGCCTGCCTGCTTAGTTCAAGCAGCATGGATCATAGGCCTTCGCCTACCACACCTCCACCTACCCACACACAGGCATCCTATTACCATAGGACTACATACGCATGCACACACATTTACCTTCACTGCACACATACACACTCACATTCACACACAGATATGGGCACCTCACCTCTGCACATCACACACAAAGGCTCCCCAGCTGTGCAGCACTCACACACAACGACATCCACTACCACATTCCATGCACGCACAGGCACGTGTTATCTGAAGCTATAGATGATGTGCGATGTAAAAACTCTGGTGCTGGTCTCATGTGAGTTGAGAACATAAGACCAACATGAAAAACAATTGGTGGAGTGGGAGCGCGAGGAAGTCATAAGCACTTGCTCCAAGGATTTTGGCCTGCCTCCTAAATCTGCACAAAATCTGTCAAGCCTTGGAGAGAGAATGACTGCAGTGCTGAGGGAGGGAAGAGAGGGAATGTGACTGCTGGATTGGGTATAGGGACTGGGCGGGAAGAGAGAGAATATGACTGTTTGAGATAGGGAGATTGGGTGGGGGAGGGGGAGAAAGAATAACTGCTGGGGGGGTAAAAGCAGAGGAGGAAACAATTTACATGTGCCCCAGGGTGCATACCTTTTAATATTTTCCAGAATAATAAAAAAAATGTATAATGGTCTTCTAGTTTGAAAGCTTTTAGCTCTCTGGTTTGGAGAAGTATATGAATGGGGGTTGGGGGAGGATGATTATGTGTATGGAGCGCTCTAGGCGATATGGAGGAGTAGCCTAGTGATTACAGCTGTTTAGTACCCAGAAGATCAAGGGTTTGATTCCCACTGACACTTCTTGTGACCTTAAGTAAGTCACTTTACCCTCCATTGCCTCTGAAAAAAGGCCTAACAATCTACTTCTGGTGATCCATTGCCAAGAAAACCCAGAGGCAACTGGATTGCCAGGAGTCAGCACTGACTTAAGGGCACTAAAAAAAAGAAGCTATGTTAAATTAGGGAGGGTACATGGAATTAAGAGGAATAAACATTATACAGTATGTAAGCTATGTTGTATTGCATTTTATTTTTATTATGTAAAGATGTGAGAGGACAGTGATCAAAGCTATTTTCATGGGCCAAATACGATTTTAACAGCAGAAATCAGGACTTAAATTATTGTCCAACTTGTCCATGGATTGAAGTATACTTGAGAGTTAGCCATGACTTTTTTTGGCTTGCTTACTGACAAGGCTGTCCAGAAGGCAGGACTCTGGGGGCATATGTGGCATGTGAGGGAGCAGAGGGCCAGCCCAACCATTAGGCAAGACTAGGTGGTTGCAGCAGCTTCTGAAGGGCAGCAAAAAGCAGCAGCAAGCAAAATAATAGATCCTGAAAGACCCATAAAGCCATCAGCACATTCTTTTACCTGCAGGGCTTGCGGACATACACATACATACAGAGTAAAGTATAATATTTAAAGGTATGATGTTTTATAGGATTATGGTGGGATTGTCGAGTTTAACAATCATAATCTCGGGAGAGGGGTGGCAAGGTGGGAGGTCTGCCAAGGGTGCCCAATACTCTTGCACTGCAGCTGAGAGGGAAGGGGGCAAGTGGTGGGTTTTTCTATCCTTCCGTGTTCGGTAGTCATTTTGGTTTAGAAATAAAGTATTCTAAAAGAAAAAAAAAAAAGCGGCCGTGTAAAGTGTGACGTCACCACCCTTCCTTTTCACATCCGGGTCACCACTACCAGTATTCAGACTAAACGTATAGAGAGTGTTGGTGTGGCCTGTTTTGGCAGCGTCGCCCTGAGCTCAATTTTTTTCTTGATTCATCTATTTTTTTTGCTTCCTGCGGTCTTCGGATTCTCCCCTCCATCCGCAGCTAGCATGAAGCTCGTCAGGTGCGGAGCTGATTGGGCGCTAGGGAAGGGAGGATGGTGTTGGATGCAGCCGCTTGCGGGAGTGCGGGGCCCTTCCTTTATCTACCGGGCACACGCGCAAAAGGGTTGAATTGGTGCAAGTTTGAAATGTGTTGGCGGTAGCACCAACGGTGGAAGCTGAAAGATTTGAAGCATGGGCATTTGGCGCCGAAGGCTCTTCAGCTTCAAACTTGTGTGAATGCTTGTGCCCGAGATTAAGCACGATGGACCGAGGTTGTGTGAGGTGTAAGAACTGTTGGCATCATTGCGGTACTGAAGGGTTAACCCTCTTTCCCCTTTCACGTTTGTGAAAGTTAATGTCCGTTAATAGTGCAAACATTTGTATGGTAGTTTGAGACTGCGTCTTAACTTCTGTATGTAACTGGTCTCCTAGCTGTATGGCATAATTGGGACGGGCTTTTCCTTTGTTTTCTGCTTCTATTTCATATAAAACAAATGAGGGAAGTATACAGAGTATTGATTGTGCGGGGGACTAGTGACACTGCAAAGGGTAAAGTATTCTTGCGTTTCATTGCTTTTTTTTCCCTATGTAAAATCGGAAGTGAGAAAGCTCAACTGTAGTATGGAGCGACAGTACTACAAAACTAATGTAGCTTGAACATAAGATTTGCTATACCAAATCAAACAAAAATCCACTTTGCTGTATGACAAGTACTTAGAGGTAGTCTGGGGTGGGCTGCAGTGCAATGTGTGCCTTTGAGTCAGTCCTGACTCCTGGCGACCCAGAAGCTCCTGGGTTTTCTTGGCAGTGTCACCGGAAGTAGATTGCCAGGCCTTTCTTCCGAGGCAGTGGAGGGTTAAGTGACTTTCCCAAGGCCACAAGGAGTGGGGTGGGCTAGCCTTTCAGTTTCTAGCTCTGCTAGTTTAGGGTTGTCTTGAATCCAGGATTATGGTCCCAACTTAATTGATAACATCTTATTTCGTGGCATTTGAACTTGTTTGTTTTCTTTTACCCCAGTTGTATTATTTGTTTGCGCACTATCCTAGGTATAATGTGTTCCACAAGCTATCTAGGCTTGAAAAATTTGGAATGCAAAACTCAGTGGAATCTCATTAATGTTGAATCTCCTCTTCATATTTTGCTGCTGTGCCGTTGCTATCAGAAGCCCTAACAGGTGTAACCTAACAGAGCAGCAAGTTGAGAACCAGGACAACGGGTTCAAATCCCACTGCTGTACCATGTGATTTTGGGCAAGGCACTTAACCTTGTATTATCTCAAGTACCAACTTACAGCCACATGCAGAAATTCTGCTCTAGAGCCCAGTGCTAAAACTCTAGTGAAGGGTTTCCTTGTATAGATGTTTGGGCAGCAGTGCTTTATACAAAGAAGCTCTGCACAAAAAGGTTGCACTAAACTAGGAAAGCGAGCCAAGTATATGCATACAGGCGTCTGTATTAGCAGAAACTATACCTGATGCATAAAAAGGAGTGGAGGAGTGGCCTAGTGATTGGGGCAAGGTACTTCAGGCCGGAAGGTTGGGGGTTCAAATCCCACTAGAGGACAGTAACCTTGGGCTGGAAGGACTGGGGTTTCTAGTCCCACAGGTGCTGCTTGTGGTCTTGGGCAAGCCACTTAACCCTCCATAGCACATGTTCCCTGTAAAATAGTTATCTCCAAGTAATAATGCCCTGTTCAATGTAATTTCAGTTTGTTCAATGTAAACCGCACTGATGCAGAATAGCGCTGTATATAAGAGAATGTAAATAAATAAATAATACTTGTGTACCAGATAGCTGTCCAGCACATGCACGCATCCCTAACCATTATCTTAGTAAGTCTTGCAGTTTAAATTACTGTAATGCCATCTATTCTTACAGTCGGTACAAATACAAATCCTTTCACATGCTAAAAATATGACCATTAAACCTCTTCATCCATCTAGGGTCGAGCCCCTCCCCCATGCAGTCCCGATTTTATTTTTATTTTTTTACTTTTTTACTTTACCAGACAGACTTTTAGAAGCAATTGCCCCCTACTGTAATGGCTTCTACCAGCTTCCCATTAAAGACAAGGTAGTGCAAGCACCAAAAGCAAAGGGGAAAAGGCTAGCAGGCTCCTTAGTTGTCCCTTCAACGAGTCCAGATCTCTGGGATCACCAGCTCCAGCTGCTTGGAGATTAAGCTTACAGGGGCTGGTAGGTGGTGCCAGCTGTCTAAGTACACTGATGTCATAAAAAAGATAACATGCTCAGTCTCCAAGCTGCTGGTGGGAGTTGACTACCCAGAGGGACAGGACTGGGCTGGAGGTCCTCAAGGAAAGCCGATTAGCAGGTAAGGCCAACTTTTACCATGTTACTCAACTCATGTAAAATCATTGGTTCCCTGTCTCAGGATCTTTTTCAAGATCCTGACATTAACCCATAAGATGCTACTTGCAGATATTCCTGAATACCCCTTCCCATATTACTTTACATGCCCCTGCCCGTTCACTACATTCCATTCATGGCAACCTTCTCCATATTCCACCCTCTTCTGGATTTAAATGCATAGTGTGCTGCCATTAGCCCAGGCATTTGTGCAGTGTTGATGCTTGCATTAGATTCCTCCCAGCATTTTATGCCTCCACTAGTGCAGAAAATTCTGCGTAAACACTACTAGATTGTAAGCCATCTGGGACAAGAAAATATCTACCTGAATGTAAGTGGCCTTGAGCTACCACTGAAAAAGGGTGAACTAAATGCAAAATCCCTAATGCATTTGTTCAGCTATGTGGAGCTTGTCTTACTAAATCATATACACTACCTTCTCTTTATTCTGAACTTGCTGTTCTTAGTAGCCTTATAGCAGGCCTTGGTGCGTTTTCATTGAATCTAGGAAGTTGGGCAGCAGAAAGGGGAGAGTATTGAAGAGATCCCTTCTAAGGTCTATGGCAGCTCCTTTAGAGCCTAATTTACTAAGGCTGGTTTTCCATTCTATGTCCAAGGGAAAGGAAAATGATGCAAATCTGGCCCTAAACACACCCCTGTAGACTAAAGCACCAACAGTCCCTCTTACCACCCAGTCCCCCTCTCCCACCCCTTCAATATTCTGTCATCAGTTCTGTTTGCTCTCCTGCCTTACCCTGTTACCCATTCTCTTTCTTTTATCACATTCCTCCTAACCAGTCTGCCCTATTTTACTAGTTCTCTTCTCCCTGAAATAGGCTACCCTTAGCTCCCATTCTAGCAAGCACAGTCAACTGCCCTCAGAGCTTCTGCACCACCTGTCAGAGCTATAGCATGTTAAGGATCAGTGATCAATGTGTCAGAACAGGAACCACCTCTCCTCTGCACTATATGGCTCTGAAGCTGAGTCAGATGGTACAGGAACTCTCCTGTTGGTCACAGAGTCTCAAGTCTTTTGAGACCAACATGAGTTTCTGCATTTGTAACTCGGACCAACATGGAGCCATGTATTGCAGCAAAGAGGCAGCTCTTGCTTGACGGCAGCAGCATTTCCAGAAGCAGCACCACTGGCAGTGACAACAGGTTTTGAAAATCCTAGGCATCAGATGGCAATGTTTAGTCACCATGGCGACCTGGCACCCGGGATTTGTTCAGCCGTACCTTATAGCATGCCTGTGATAGGATTTAATTTTCCAAACCATAATATAGTATTTTACAAATACGGATTGTTTCATGTAGCTAAAATAAATATTAACTTCTGTTTTGCAGATTTCTAATGAAACTGAGTCATGAGACTGTGACTGTTGAACTGAAGAATGGAACACAGGTCCATGGAACAATCACAGGTACAGAATTTGAGTAGCAAGAACATAAGATATGCCATACTGGGTCAGACCAAGGTCCATCAAGCCCAGTATCCTTTTTCCAACAGTGGCCAATCTAGATCATAAGCACCTAGCCGTCTCCCCAAAAGACACAGGTTCCTCAGTGCTTGTATTGGGTCAAGCAGTGATATCCTGGGTCCCTTTTAATAATGGTTTATGAACCTTTCCTCCAGGAACTTGTCCAAACCTTTTTTAAACCCAGCTACACTAACAGCTTTTACTACATCCTCTGGTAACAAATTCCAGACTTTGATTACACGTTGAGTGAAAAAAAATGTTCTCTTATTAGTCTTAAATAGGTTACCCTGTAGCTTCATTGCATGTCCCCTAGTCTCTTTATATTCTGATGACGTAAACAATTGATCTGTGTTTACCTGTTCCACTCCATTCATTCATTTATAGACCTCTATCATATCTCCCCTCAGCCATCTCTTTTCCAGGTTGAAGAGCCCTAACCTTTTTAGCCTCTCTTCATAGGAGTATCCTTCCATTCCCTTTACCAAGGTGTACAACTAGTTCAGTTGCCAACCTTCATGTTTGTTAGGGTTTCCTTATCCTTTGAAAATTATGCAGAGATTTTCAATTATCCAGATGAATAGTAAAGCACCATATGTAGACGGTTTGGCAGTATCTAAGTAACTGTCTAGAAAATTGTTCTGTTCACTGGTATTTAATGTTTTTATTTTTTGGCCATGTTACTGGCTCCGTCCAAACTCTGTGCTTTCTCAGGTTGTTGTTGGCGCACGTCTGTGAAATGGAAAGCCCACAAGTATAAGAAACAAAACTTTAATTGCATATAAATGTGAGCATATGTAAGTGGGTTTTTTTTGTTTTTCCTAACCACCATTTCAAGTGGGTTTTCATTGTGCTGCCTGATGAAGTTCATGAATGACTTTGGAAAGTTGTATGTATTCCTGCTCTTCAAAGGTCCCAGGAAAAATAATCTATTAGCCAGGCAGTTCAAAGGAGCTAGCACCACAGCCTATGTTTTGAGCAGAAGAGTGGTGCTCAGATGTCTGAGGGTGCATTCTATCAGGGCTCCCTGGCCGGTCTTAAGAATGTGCAAGCCTGTTGCCTGCACATGGCCCCATGGAGCAGGTCCCGCTCCAGCCTCGAAACAGGAGAAAGTCTTAACTGATTGGGGAGTGGCCAGGTCAAGCCTCAGTGCAGAGAGGGGAGGAGGAAGGGTTCAGATTTAGAACAGGTGAAGTTGGACCAAGTAACATATGCAGCCTAACTGCTCAGACCAGACCATACTGCACCGCACCAGAAATAGAGACCGGTGCTTTAATTACGGCACTGTCAAAACCGCAAGCAGAAAGAGTCTGCCTGCCTGTGGTTCTTCACTCGCAGTTCCTTAATAAAGCAGACACAGCTATTCCCAGTTAGCATTTCCTGGTGCTGATCTATCTGTTTATTTAACATTTCTTCTATACCGCGCTATTCAGATCAGTGCGGTGTACATTAAACAGAACATACTACAATGCATCAAGCCACATTGTATTTACAATGAACAGGGTAGTAACTTGGGTATAACAGGGGGAAACTATCTACAGTTCATTTACACTGGTGCATAAGTTCCTGGATCTAGGCGATTTGGGTCAGGGAGAATTGAGCTGACTAACCATTTTCTTGCTGGGTCTGTTTGTTGGGGCGGTTTGGGCGGGTAGACAGAGTGCTCATTGCCTGCTTTCTAGAATTAGTTTCTGGGTAGTATTTTAAGAACAAATGATGTTTCAACGCTTTTCTGAATAGGGCCAAGTTCATGATGGTTCAAATATCTGTAGGGAGGGCATTCCATTCTCTAGGTGCGTATATTGTGAAGGCCCTATTGGCCTTTGCCTTTGTGCATTTTGTCATTACTTTAGAGACCTCTAATGTGTTCGTCATTGTGGATCTTCTGTTTCTATTGTCCGGTATGCTGTGAATCAACTTGCTGATGGGCGTGGGGGGCTGATTATTTAGTGCTTTGAATGTCAGGACTAGGATCTTGTAATGGATTCTGGCCTGTACAGGTAACCAGTGGAGTTTCTTCAAAACTGGCGTTATGTGGTCTGTCCTTGATAATCCTACTAGGACTGTCACGGCTGAGTTCATCGCAAGTTGGAGCGGACTTAGCGTTGCCTGTGGGAGTCTGTGAAGGATCACATTAGCGAAATCAAGATGTGGGATCACTAAGGCTTGGAAGATCGTTCGGTAGTTGGCAAGGTCAAGCAGTGGTCGTAGTGTTCGTATCTTATAATATGCTGCTTTCACAGTGTTTCTTATGTGTGTTTTCATGTCCAGCCGTTGGTCGACTGTAATGCCTAGTTAACGAATTGTGGATTTGATTTTCAGCTCAGCATTGTTGACTTGTAATGAAGATGGTGGGGTAAAATCCTGGTTCCTTGTGATGAAAAGAACATCTGTTTTGCTGTGGTTGATCCGTAGATTTTGTGTAAGGAGCCAGTCTGCTACTGCTTGAAAACATCTTATTATTGGGGAGAAATCTGGCTGGTCAGTCGTAAATGATATGTATAGCAGGATATCGTCTGCATAGGCAAGACAGTTGATGTTGAAAGCTCGGATCAAGGCACAGATGGGCTGCATATAAATGTTAAACATCAATGCAGATAGAGATGGTCCCTGTGGCACCCCCTATTTTTGTAGAAATGGCTCTGAGGTCGTGGGGCCTGTCCTCACTTGTTGCTATCTGTTGGACAGGTATGATTTGCACCATTTTAGTGCCGTGCCTTGTATCCCTCAGCCTTAGGCCCCACCAGGAGAGCAGGTTTTTCAGACTTGGATGGTGACTGCGTAAGACAGGAAAGTGATCCTGTAGCTAGGACCTGTCCTCCAAGTGATGTAAAATCCTCTCGCACCAAGGAGGTTTCTCCAAGGCCTTGTGCCCACAAGAGGGAAGGGTTAGGGCAGCCGTTATAGTTGGTGATTTGATCATTAGGCATTTAGGTAGCTGGGTGGCTGGTGGATGTGAGGATTGCCTGGTAACATGTCTGCCTTGTATGAAGGTAGCAGACCTCATATGCCACCTAGACTAGGTCTTAGTGCTGGGGAGGAGTCTGCTGTCTTGGTACATGTTGGTAGGGGGAGGTTCTGGAGGCCAAATTTAGTCTTTTAGGTTTGAAGTTGAAATCCAGAATTTCCAGGATAGCATTCTCTGAAATGGTTCTGGTTCCATGCACATGACCCAAAAGGCAGGCGGAGTTCCGGAGTCTCAATGTGTGGATGAGACAATGGTGCAAGGATGAGGGTTTTGGTTTTGTTGGGTAACATTCTGGGGGAAAAAGGGGCTTTTCCGAAGAGATGGGCTTCACCTTAACTGGGATGGAACCAGGCTGCTGGCATTGACCTTTAAAAAGGAGAGCAGCTTTTAAACTAGATAATAAGGGAAAGCTGACAGTCTCCCAAGAGTGCATGTTTGGAAGGCTGTATACTTGAAGGATACTAGCAAAAGATTGAAGTTAGGGCATATCAACAGAGAGGTTCCAGTAAAGATAAAAGTAACCCAAATTCCCTTAAAAGATTCCAAATTACCCCTACCTACCAGTAACCAGATTCATATGAATAAAATACAGCCTCTAAAATGCTTGTATGCAAATGCTAGAAGTCCGAAAAATAAGATGGTAGAGTTAGAATATATAGGCATATATAGCACTAAATGAGAAGTTAGATATGATCGGTATCTCAGAGACATGGTGGAAGGAGGACAACCAGTGTAACACTGTTATACCTGGGTACAAATTATATCGCAATGATAGAGTAGATCAAATTGCTGGAGAGGTTGTGTTCTGTTAGAGGGCATTGAGTCACACAGGATTAAATTTTTTTGCAGGAAACAAAATACCCTGTAGAATCTCTATGGATTGAAATTCCATGTAAAAAAACAGAAGGCAATGGTAGTTGGGGTGTACTATTGACTGCTTGGCAAGAATGAACAAATGGATGATGAAATGCTCAAAGAAATCAGGGAAGCTAACAATATTTACAGCACAGTAATAATAATGGGTGATTTCAATTATCCCCGTATTGACTGGGTCAGTGTCGCAGCAGGACATGCTAGGGAGATAGTTGCTATCCAAAAAAGCATCTTTTAGAAAATGGGAAAAGGAAACATAAGGTGCATGGCATTGTTAAGGCAGACAGATAATTTGAAAGCTTGCTATGGAAGCACAAATGCATAGTAAAAACCTCATGTACATTTGTAGAAAAAGAACTGAGAGAGTCGGACCATTGGATGATAGAGTAGTAAAAGGGGCACTAAGAGGCCATAACGGAGAGACTGAATGAATTCTTTGCTTTGGTCTTTACTGAAGATGATGTAGGGAAGTTACCCATGACTGAAATTTTATTTAAAGCTGATGCAGCAGAAGACTTGTAATACATCTTTCCAGTTTGTCAGTATTTCTTACATCTATTTGATAAAAATAGTAGCAAATTACCAGGACCGGATGGTATACATCCAAGGGTGTTGAAAACTGAAATATGAAATTGCAGGCCTACTATTACTAATCTGTGAACTATCATTAAAGTCTTCTGTAATACCTGAAGATTGGAGAATGGACATTGTAATGCCAAAGGGTTCAAGGGGTGATCCGGGAATCTACAGATAAGTGAGCCTGATGTCAGTACCAGGAAAAATGGTAGAAACAATTGTTAAGAACAAAATTTCTGAACATGTAGATAGTCATGGTTTAAAGGGAGACAGCTAGCATGGCTTTAGCCAAGGAAGATTTTGTCTTACTAACCTGTTGTTTTGAAGGTGTAAAACGGGTAGACAAAGATGGGTTGGTTGTAGTGTATCTGGATTTTCAGAAAGCCTTTGACTTGGTGAAATTAAAAAGTCATGGGATAGGAGGCAGATAAAGACCAGTATGGTCCATCTAGTCTGCCCAGCAAGGTGGCAAGAGTAGGTGCACCTGCAGCTCCGTGCAGGTCATCCCTCCCCATGCCTTTGTTTAGGGGGGTACCCACCGCTCCATGTAGGTCACCCCTATTTGTTGAGATATAAAAGCTAGTTATGTTTTGATTTTATCCTGTTGATATAAAGGGATCCGCCGTGTTTGTCCCATGCCATTTTGAATTCTGTCATTGTATTTGCCCCTACCACTTCCATCAGGAAGGCATTCCAAGCATTCACCACCCTTTCAGTGAAAAAGTATTTCCTGACATTGCCTTTCAGTTTACTCCCTTGCGGTTAGAAAGCAGAGGGTAAGGCTAAATGGCCAATTTTCCCAATGGAGAAGGGTGAATAGTGGAGTACCCCAGGGATCTGTGCTGGGTCTACTGCTTTTTAACATTCGTAAATGACTCTGAAATGGGGATAACGAGTGAGGTAATCAAATTTGCAGATGACACAAAATTATTCAAAGTTGTTGAAACACAAGAGGATTATGAAAAATTGCAAGAGGACCTTAATAAATTGGAAGACTGGATGTTCAAATGGCAGATGAAATTTAATATGGACAAGTGCAAAGTTATGCACCTAGGAAAGAACAACCCATACTATGGTTGCATGATGCAAGGTTCCACATTAGGAACCACCACCCATGAAAAAGATTTATGCGTCAAAGTGGTTCACACTGGGCAGAGGGTTTCAACGTGTTAAGTGGTGGCCAATAAAGCAAATAGAATGCTAGGAATCAAAGAAATGAATGGAGAATAAAATGAAGGATATTGTAATGCCTCTGTATCATTCCATTGTAGTACTGCACCTTGAATATTGTGTGCAATTCTGGTCGCCATATCTTAAAAAGGATATAGCAGAACTAAAGAAAGGTACATAAAAGAGCCATCAAAGTGGTAAAGGGGATGGGAGGATACCCCTATGAGGAGAGGCTAAAAAGGTTTGGGCTCTTTAACCTGGAAAAGAGACGGCTGAGGGAAGATACGATAGTGGCGTAAACAATCAATCAACATTTCCAGTTCATACTGCTAGACCAGTCCAGACAAACGAGTTATGCACCCCTGCCAGCAGATCTTGGAGACAGAGAATTCTACCAGAGCTCTGATAGGCTGGAGCCTGGTGATATAATCCTACCCCTAGGGGTCTCCCTCAGTTTTTTTCTGTCTCCAGCAGATCTGGATGCGTTTTTTTTTTTTTTTTTTTTATTGCTTCAGCTGCTCTGGGATGATTTCAACTGCATCCGGACCGGCTGCCTCTGAGTTTTGAAGTTCCTACTTTAAAATTTTAATCCACAAACTGCAGCCGGGTTACTTTGTACGTCTTACTGAATATTGTACCTGTCTTATTCAATATACCATTTGATTGGAATTTTAAGTCAGTGTTTTGGATCCTGACTGTTTTGGGCTCGGCCTAATTAAGCATACTCACTGTAATCTTCCTACAGCTGGATTTGAGCTTCTACATCCCTCCCCAGAAACACCTTTCAGCCCCTACCATGGAGGTCTGAATGACTGCGGAGGGATCACACTCTAATTTCCCTACTTTCAGTCACTGTAGTTGCTTTACCCTGACTTTGAAAGTTTCTCTGTGCCAGCACAGTGAATGACTGACAGTTCCCTTCTCAGCTCAGTGAATACCTGACAGTTTTTCTGTGCCAGCGGCCATTTTGTTTTTCTCTTCAGTGTTTCTTTTTGGAGGAAACAGCTCTAGACAGCAGTTTCCACACATTTCAACATGCTGTGGAGGCACGTGGAGTTTCAAGATCCTTTTCTTGAAGAGTCCTGGGTTTCCCTGAGCCTACCTTGCTTTTTGTTTTAAATGCTAAAAAAAAAAAAAAAAAAAACACAAGAAGAGGAAAGGTGGTTTAAGTCTCTACAATGCTTCTTTCTCTGGCTGTCTTATATGAGATATGTAATCAGCCGAAGGGGGCATTAATAGATTGCTTGTGTTCCACCTGCACGCTGCATCCCGGACACTTTCCCCATTCCCACTGCGCTGCTAGCTGGGTTCATCAGCACCTTAGCTCCCCCCTCCTCAGAGCCCCTGCTGCAGGATCTTCCTGCAGGAGAAGATTCAGTCAGCTCCCATGTCGCTTCCACAGCCGCTGGAGGCCACAGCAGCCTTGACTGACAGTGCCTTCCTCACACTCTTCCATCTGGCATGACGCCTGTGACTTTTGGAGTCTTTTGGATTATCTCCTACACCTGCCCAGTAGCAGGCGAGCATATGGCGTGGTCTCGAAAGTGGTCCCATAAGTCCTCAGACCTTAGAGCAGTACGTCCTCCTTGGGGCGTAGCATGTGCCTTGCGGAGTACTATGGATATTCAAGAAGACTTTAAATCTTCGGAGGTCAGCCCTGACTCGTTGGAGTACGGAGATAGGGAATATTCTCCGTCTGTTTTCTTCGCTGACGGTTCTCAGCCTTTTTCGGTAAGAGGAGTTGCCGGCTCTAATCACACAGGTGATGGAGTCGCTCCCCCTAGCCGACACGCCTGCTCCTCCGGATTCTCAACTCCGGTTGCAGCCGGATCCCATTTTCCAGAGCATTCGTACGGCACGCGGTATTGGTCGGTTATACCCTTGGCCTCCCTTTCACTTGGACCGTTGGCTGACATACCCGACAGTTGATGCATCCTGACCAGGGTCATCAGGCATACCACACTTCCGGTTGAGGGCGGAGAGGCGCTCCGCGACCAGCTAGACCTGAAGAGTTGGGAGACTGCTACAGTCCGGTTTTCCTTCGCCCGCTATTTCCTTCTTGCAGGTGTGCGGAGGTCTGGCAGTTCGGGCCTCCCTTTGATGGATTCCACAGCTTCCAGGTGTTCCCGAGTTGGTTCATTTCGAATCCATCGCTGCATTCCGGGCAGAGGCATTCTGTGATCTCTTGCAGCTGTCAGCTCGCTTCCTAGCACTGGTGTCGGTAGCTCGGAGATGGCTCAGCCTGCGTCAATGGGCAGCGGATGTTGCTTCATTTAAAGGCTCCAGCGTTTAGATGCCATTCGTCCCGGTCCACCGTTGGAAGGAGGACTGGGCCGTTACTCTGTCTATTTTGGAATGCTTCAGGTCCTGGATTTTCTCGGGGCTGGGTGCGACACTCGTAGGGGACGGGTGTTTCTACCTCAGGAACGTTTTCAGAAGATCTCTCTTCAGCTCCGCCGCTGCTTGGATCAAGCGGCGCCTCGGCCTTGGGGCTACCTTCAACTCTTGAGGTCCATGGCAGCAACGATAGCCCTCGTTCCGTGGGCAAGAGCGCTCTTGCGCTGCTTGCCGACGGCGCTTCTATCTCGTTGGTCGCCGGTATTGGAGAGTTATCGAATCCGGTTGCCTTTGCTTCTGCCGGTGCGCCGCAGCCTCTGCTGGTGGCTTCAGGCACACAATCTTCTACGGGCGGTCCCTCTGGAGTCTCTGCGCTGGATCTTGATGACGCCAATCGCCGACCTCTCCGGTTGGGGAGCGCCTTGCGGCTTAGCCTCGGCGCAGGGGAGTTGGTCACCTCGCGAGGCCCAAGGGTCTATCAATCCTCTCGAGGCGCGGAAAGTCGCCGCCCGGCAAATATCGAGAGGAACTACATGAGACCTCCCGGCCTACAAAGTGCGCTTCGCCCTTCTTCAGTTTCAGCCTCTAATGCGGCGGTGTGCGGTTCGGATCCTGTCTGACGCCACGACGGTTGCTTACCTAAGCCGCCTAGGCGGCACGCAATGTCCGGATGTCTCACAGGAGAGGCGTTTGCTCCTCCCGTGGGCGGAGGAACATCTTCATGCTGTCGGCACAGCACATCGCAGGCGTGAACAATGTGTAGGCCGATTTTCTCACCCGGCACACTCTGGAGCCCGGGGGCTGGGCTCTGCAGCCTGATGCGTTCCGGTCCATTGTTCACCTGTGGGGACTACTGACCATGGATCTAATGGCTACGGCGCAGACTGCCATGGCTTCGCTGTACTTCGGCCATTGGAGGGAAGAGGGAACGCACGGCATAGATGCTCTCTCTCAACCGTGGCCGATTCATCTTCTCTTGTGTGTTTTCCCTCCCTGATCCGTGATATGCATGGTTCTCCACCTGCTCCGAGACCGTCGCGACCCTGTACTCCTGCTGGCTCCGAATTGGGCTCGCGGACCATGGTATGCGGATCTCTTCCGTCTGTCTGGGGCGTCGATGCTCCGCCTCGAGGCGTTTCTCAGCCTTCTGATTCAGGGACCGGTGGAGATGGAAGACCCAGCTCCTTACTCGCTTACGGCCTGGCAATTCCTCGCCACCGGTTTGCTCACTACGGCTCTTTGCCTAGCGTGGTCGTGATGCTTCTCACGGCGCGGCGGTCTACCACGACGCTGACTTACGCTTGGGTTTGGCGTCTCTTGATGGTGTTCGCGAAATAACCTCTCACCCTGGCGTTGCGGTGTTCCGGATATCCTGTCCTTTTTACAGGCCGGAGTGGATAAGGGATTAGCGCTCGATTCCTTGCATGTACAAGTGGTCGCCTCAACTTGTTTTCGGAGTCCTATAGCGGGGCGATCGATAGCTTCGCATTTGGACGTGTCTCGGTTCCTCCGCGGAGTTAGGCCTTCCGGCCTCCTCTGCGTTCGCCTGTACAGGCGTGAGCTCTCGTGCTTGTCCTCTGTGCCCTCGTTGCTCCTCCCTTTGAGCCTCTGAGGGCATGTTCTCTTCTAGATTTGACTCTGAAGGCAGTCTTCTTGGTGGCCATAACTTCGGCATGCCGTCTTTCTGAGCTCCAGGCTCTCTCGTGTCGACATCCCTATCTCTCGTTTTCCTCCGAAGGCGTTTCTCTGAGAACTGTCCCTTCCTTTGTTGCCCAAAGTGCTGACGCCGTTCACTGTTGACCAGTCTCTTTTCTTTCCGTCTTTAACAAAGGCGCAGTGTGACAGTGATCGGTCTCCGTTGCGGGCGGTGGACCTTAAGAAGGTTCTTTTTCGGTATCTGGGGGTCGCGGAACCCTTCCATATGACTGTTGCTCTTTTGTCTTGTTCGCGGGTTCTCGTCAGGGATCCGCAGCCTCCGAATCTACCATTTCTAGATGGGTTACGGAGGCCATTGAGGCGGTGTACCTTCTTCTGGGAGAGCCAGCTCCACCGGGACTCCGTGCTCACTCCTCTCGGGCACAAGCAACTTTGTAGGCCGGGAGGTCTCATGTAGTTCCTCTCGATATTTGCCAGGCGGCGACTTGGTCGTCGCTGTCCACCTTTGTCGGTCATTATAGGTTGGACGTTCATGCCCGTCAGGAGGTCCGTTTTGGAGTTGCTGAGCTGTCGGCGGCCTTGCCCCCCCTTGAATGCAGGTAGCTTGGGTACTGCCCGTTTTGTCTGGACTGATCTAGCAGTATGAACTGGAAGGAGAAATTTCACTTACCGTTAATTTCCTTTCCTGGAATACTACTAGACCAGTCCAGGACCCGCCCTGCTGTTGGTTGGAGTGTTGCTGGTGCGGTGCAGCCGCCGACCACGGTTCTTCTCTTTGCCTGTATGCCTCGCCATGGGCAGTCCATGGGTTTGTAGGTGGATACTGTTTTCAGCTCTAGGGAGTTCTTCGGCTCCCTTGTATATAGTTCACTTGAGACCCTCTGGGGTGATGTTACAGTTCATGTTGCATTAGCTTGTGGACGTAACTGAGGGAGACCCCTAGGGGTAGGATTATATCACCAGGTTCAGCCTATCAGAGCTCTGGTAGAATTCGCTGTCTCCAAGATCTGCTGGCAGGGGTGCATAACCCGTTTGTCTGGACTGGTCTAGCAGTATTCCAGGAAAGGAAATTAACGGTAAGTGGAATTTCTCCTTACCCATTCCATCAAAATGTAGAAAGACTAGGGGACATGCAGTGAAGTTAGTGTAACCCATGTAAGACAGAGAAAATATTTTTTCATTCAACACGTAATCAAACTCTGCAATTCGTTACCAGAGGATTTAGTAAAAGCTGTTAGTATAGCTGGGTTTAAAAAAGATTTGGGCAAGTTCCTGGCTGGAGGAAAGGTCCATGAACCATTATTAAAGGGGACCCGAGAAATCCATTGCTTGTCCAGATACAAGCATTGTGGAACCTGTGTCTTCTGGGGAAACTGCTAGGTACGTATGACCTAGATTGGCCACAGTTCAGGGAGGAGCTGGAAAAATTGATAAAGGACTTGGAGTCATAAGAACATAAGAGATGCCATACTGGGTCAGACCAAGGTCCATCAAGCCCAGTATTCTGTTTCCAACAGTGGCCAATCTAGGTCATACGTACCTAGCAGTTTCCCCAAGGGACACAGGTTCCACAAAGCTTGTATTGGTTCAAGCATTGATATCCTGGGTCCCTTCTTAATAATGGTTTATGGACCTTTCCTCCAGGAACTTGTCCAAACCTTTTTTAAACCCAGCTACACTAACAGCTCTTACTACATCCTCCGGTAACAAATTCCAGAGTTTGATTACACGTTGAGTGAAAAAATATTTTCTTTTATTAGTCTTAAATAGTTTACCCTGTAGCTTCATTGCATGTCCCCTAGTCTTTCTATATTCTGATAAGGTAAACAATCGATCTACGTTTACCCGTTCCACTCCGTTCATTAATTTATAGACTTCTATCATATCTCCCCTCAGCCGTCTCTTTTCCAGGTTAAAGAGCCCTAACCATTTTAGCCTTTCTTCATAGGAGTATCCTTCCATCCCCTTTACCATTTTGGTGGCTCTTCTCTGAACCTTTTCTAAAATCGCTATATCCGTTTTAAGATACGGCGACCAGAATTGCACACAATATTCAAGGTGAGGTCTCACCATGGAACGATATAGAGGCATTATAATATCTTTTGTTTTATTTTCCATTCCTTTCCTTATCATACTTAGCATTCTATTTGCTCTCTTGGCCGCCGCTGCACACTGGGCCGAGGGTTTTAACATGGTATCCACAATGACACCTAAATCGTTTTCCTGGGTGGTGGTTCCTAATGTGGAACCTTGCATCGTGTAACCATAGTTTGGGGGGTTCTTCCCTAGGTTCATAACCTTTCACTTGTCCACATTAAATTTCATCTGCCATTTTGATGCCCAGTCTTCCAGTTTATCAAGATCCTCTTGCAATTTTCCACAATCCTCTTGGGTTTTAACAACTTTAAATAGTTTTGTGTCATCTGCAAATTTGATAACCTCACTCGTTATTCCACTTTCCAGGTCATTTATGAATGTCAAAAAGCAGTGGACCCAGCACAGATCCCTGGGGTACACCACTATTCACCTTTCTCCATTGGGAAAATTGGCCATTTAGCCCTACCCTCTGCTTTCTATCTTTTTAACCAGTTCCTGATCCACAATAGTACACTGCCTCCTATCCCATGACTCTTTAGTTTTGCCAAAAGTCTCTGATGCGGGACCTTGTCAAAGGCTTTCTGAAAGTCCAGATAAACAATATCAACCTACTCACCTTTGTCCACCTGATTATTCACTCCTTCAAAAAAATATAACAGATTAGTAAGACAAGATTTTCCTTGTCTAAAGCCATGTTGGCTGTCTCCCATTAGGCCGTGACTATCTACATGCTTAGTAATTTTATTCTTATGATGGTTTCTACCATTTTTCCCGGTACTGATGTCAGGCTCACCTGTCTCTAGTTTTCCCGGATCACCCCTGGAACCCTTTTTAAAAATTGGTGTTACATTGGCGATCCTCCAATCTTCAGGTATTAGAGATGATTTTAATGATAGTTCACAGATTACTAATAGCAGGTCTGCAATCTCATATTTCAGTTCTTTCAACACCCTTGGATGTATACCATCCGGCCCAGGTGATTTGCTACTCTTCAGTTTATCTAATAGTTGTAAGACATCTTCCCGATGTATCGATATTTCCTTCAATTCTTCCGCACCTTTAAATACCACTTCAGTCATGGGTAACATCCCTACATCTTCCTCAGTAAAGACTGAAGCAAAGAATTCATTCAATCTCTCCGCTATCGCCTTGTCGCCTCTTAGTGCTCCTTTAACCCTTCTATCATCTAATGGACCAACTGACTCTCTCACAGGTTTTTTGCTATGAATGTACTTGAAAAGGTCTTTACTTCGCGTTTTTGCTTCCGCAGCAAGCTGCTTCTCTAATTCTCCCTTTGCCTGCCTTATCAATGCCTTGCATTTGACTAGCCAGTGCCTGTGTTGTTTCCAGGTTTTGTCGTTTTGGCTCTTTTTTTCCATTTCCTGAAAGATGCTTTTTTGGCAACAGCCTCTCTGACCTCACCTTTAAACCATGCTGGCAGTTTTTTGGACTTCCTTCCACTTTTCTTAAAGCGTGGAATACAGCTGGTCTGGGCTTCCAAGATAGTATTTTTCAACAACAGCCAAGCCTGATGTATGTCTTTTAACCTTTGCAACTGCTCCTTTTAGTTTTTTCTTAACTGTTTTCCTCATTTTATCATAGTCTCCCTTTTGAAAGTTAAAAGGTAGTACTGTGGATTTCCTTACTAATCCCTCCTCCACTAATTAAATCAAAGGCGATCATGCTATGATCACTATTGCCAAGTGGCCCCAACAACCTTATCTCTTGCACTAGATCTGGTGTTCCACTAAGGACTAGGTCTAATATGGCTTCCCCTCTGGTCGGTTCATGAACCAGCTGCTCCAAGAAGCAGTCATTTATTTCATCTAGGAACTTTATCTCCCTAGTATATCCTGACGTGACACTGACCCAGTCGATACCGGGGTAGTTGAAATCACCCATTCCTGATCGTCCCTCCAGTCTAGTCCCAGAATCTGTGGGTTGTCAACCTCCTCCAGCAGCTTTGGAGACTGAAAAACATCACACTTGTGATGTCACTGGTATATAAGCACTGGAACCGCCTCCTTACACCAGTTAACCTATCGACAAAGCAGACTCACCAGAGCAACAAGTAAGTAGAATGGCAGAGAAACAACAAATAACCAGGTAACTGTACAGGACCTGAGGTCCAACTAAGTACACTAGGTGCAGCTACTGCCTATACCCTGAGGTCCCCATTTCCACTTATTAAAAGAGGGCTGCTACACAGTACCCTGTCTTGTGCTGCTGAGGTAAGCTATATTCCGATTTGATTTAAATTATAGCTCTTAGCTGCTGCTAGGCTCTAACATCTTATGAAATTTAAACTACAAGCTCTCTGCTGGGTTCCAAATGTAACCTGAAAGCTCTTCTGTGTTTTAAACTTATTTTAAAGTAGATTATTGTAATTATCATTTCATATATTCACCTCAACCCTGTTGTTGCAATTTATTATCTCATGTATATAGTTCAACCCTGTTGTTGTAATTATTGTCTCTGTATATAGTTCAACCCTGTTAGCCAAGTTGTTACTCCTGTTCCTTGTAAAACCAAACAGAATGTTGTCTTGGTCGTTTTGTTATATTGTAATCCGCGCTGATGCCGAATAGTGCGGTATATAAGCAAATGTAATAAATAATAAATAAATTTGCTCTTTCTAGGCCCTGAGTGACTATTAAATTTAAGCTACAAGCCCTCTGCTGCGTATGAAATGTAACCAGAAAGTTCTCCTCTGTTTTATATTTAGACTTAAACTGCTGCTACTAGGCCCTGATTGATTTAACAAAAAATAGTGGGTTCACAGATTAATTAGCTTTAATACAAAGAATTCATTTTAGAAAATTACCAGAAGTATATACTCACAGTTGCAGATCTCTCTCCAGAAGATAAGCTGAAGCAGGGGACTGGCCTGTGAGTTTAGGTGGTTTTGGATGGTGATATTCTTACCTTAGCAGAGAGGAAGGTTTGCTGCCAGGGCACCACCATTTCGGGGAACAGGCAGAGCATATTACGGGGCTTCTGCCTTCTCCTTGGCCCAGAAGAAACAGCAATGAAGCGAGGGGGGAGGGGGTGCGTGCAGCCCATGGGAGGTCTGTTGCGGGACTTCTATCCTGCCTGGGTTTGGCTTACATCGAACCAGTGGGTTCTACGGGTGGTCCGGGAGAGCTGAGTGTTGGAGTTTTCCAGACTGCTAGCACCAGCCTTCGCTCCTCCTGCAAGGGACGCGCAAAGGCATGCGGCAGACGCTCATGCGACTTCTAAGCTTACAGGCGGTGGTACCGGTTCCTGTGGATCAGTGCGGAGCAGGTCAGTTATCTATTTATTTCATAGTCCGAAAGAAGGAAGAGACTTTTTGGCCTATCCTCAACCTCAAACAGGTATCTCCAGGTTCTGCTTTTTTCATATGGAGACCCTCCGTTCGGTGATGATGGCCCTTTTGGGAGGGGGAGTTCTTGACCTCTCTAGACCTTACGGAAGCGTACCTGCATGTTCCCATATATCCAGATCATCACCAGTTTCTACATTTTGCGGTGCCCATGGGACGTTTTCAGTTTCAGGCATTGCTGTTCAGTCTCACGACGGTCCCCCAGACTCACCAAGACCTTGTGTTGCGAGGGCATACAAATGTATCCATACCTGGATGATTGCCTCATTCGAGCAAAATCCAAGGAAGGCAGCACTCAGGCTATGGCCCGTGTGATCCAATGAGTGCCGTTCGCTTTGCCTTGCAAGAATTTCACCCAGTGGTGTGCACACAGGCACGGTACGGGTCTTTTCAGACAAACCCACCATGGTAGCGTACATCAGTCGGCAAGAGGACATGGGCAGTGCCAGGCTGGAGAGCAAGGCAGAGTTGTTGATGGTTTGGGAAGACGCCCATCTACAGGCGATTTCAATGGCGCATGTGGCAGGCACAGAGAATGTCATGGCCGACTACATCAGTCATGTGCGATTGGACCCAGGGGAATGGCAACTGAACCAGGCGGTCTTTGAGAACATCATACACTGGTGGGGGGGGGGCCCAGTCATGGATCTGATGGTGACGTTTGCATTGGCCAAAGCTAGCCGATTCTACAGTTGGCAGAGAGAATGTCCAAAGGCCTGGATGCACATGTGCATCGCTGGCCTAGTCAGGGGCTTCTCTACGTCTTCCCTCTGTGGGCGCTCATAGGTCGAGTGATTCAGAGAGTGCAGGTGCACCGTGGGCTAGTTGTTCTGATTGCCCCAGATTGGCCGTGGTATGTCGACTTGGTTCGTCTGAGAGCCATGGAGACTTCCCAGCAGGCCAGACCTGCTGGCACAGGGTCCAGTATTAATGCCCCAGGTGGATCGGTTCTCGCATATGGCATGGCTCTTGAGAGGGCTAGGTTAAGGAAGTAAGGTTATTCCGCTCATATAATCTCCATGCTTCTTAGAGCCCGGAAGAGGTCCACCTTCTTGTCATATGTTCGAGTGTGGAGAATTTTTGAGGGCTGGTGTGCCGAGAACAGTTGCAGGCCGCTGTCGGCATCTATTCTGGCGTGCTTGATAAAGGGCTGGCCTGTGGCTCTCTAAGGGTGAAAGTGGCTGCATTGGCATGTTTATCGTGGTAGAATCCAGAGAGTCTCCTTGGGAACGCATCTGTATGTCGTTTATTTCCTGAGTGCCATTGTCTTGGGACCTCAATCTGGTACTTTCAGCGCTGTTGCAAGAGCCCTTTGAGCCGCTAGTATCGTGTACCCCTGAAGGACTTGACTTTGAAGATGGTGTGTGTTGCTGGCAATCTTTTCGGCCAGAAGAATCTCAGAGCTTCAGGCATTGTCGTGTAGAGAACCTTTGCTCTCTTACTCCAGGGAGAGGGTAATCCTGCGAATGATACCATTTTTTTTTTTTTTTTTGCCGCAGGTAGTGTCATTGTTTCATCTGAATCAGCTGGTTACCCTTCCGGTATTGTCTGGACTGGTGGAGGAATTACGAGATCCGCAGCTACGCCTCCTCGACATCAGGCGGGCCTTGAGAAGGTATCTGATGAGAACGGCTTCGTTCTGTTCGGAGGGCCGCGCAAAGGGGGGAGGGGCTGTGTCGAAGTCCTCCATTTCAAGATGGATTAAAGAAGCAATTGCGTCAACCTATGTGTTGCGGGGCAAAGGGGTCCCGCAGGGTCTGCAGGCTCATTCCACCAGGGCGCAGGCTGCCTCCTGGGCGGAGTGGAGTTTGGTTCCGCTGGGGGATATCTGTTGGGCGGTCACCTGGTCATCTTTACATGTTGTGTATGTGCAAGCGAGAGGGGATACAATGTTCGGTTCAGCGGTTATCCAGGCCAGACTCGTAGGTCCCTCCCATTGTTAAGTGGCTCTTTTAACATCCCTGAGGTGTGAGACTGGACTGGAGGGACAATATGGAAGGTGAAATTAGGCTTTACCTGCTAATTAGCTTTCCTTGAGGAACTCCAGTCCAGTCCCAGGATCCTCCCTTTTGTAATCTTGCATGCTGCATGTGACCCTGGGCCTGAAGAATTTCAGCTTAAGTGAATAGCCAGGGGCAGGCAAAGCTGAGCTGGTTTATTGAGGAAGAAGGCATGCATGTTCCTGTGCTACTTTGTTTTTTCCTGGATAGTATGCCTATCCTGGAGTGGAGGAGTAGCCTAGTGGTTAGAGGCTAATGCGCAGGGGTTATTCCCCTGTGGTGCTGTCGATGCTATTACACACTCGGCGCCAGTCGACCTCGCTAGCTTACGTCTGAGCTTGATGGCTCTTTGAGCATTGGTACAGTAAGCGGATGCCTGCATTCCCAGAAAACTTAGCCTTCCTGCAGGATGGCTTTCAGGAAGGGTTGGCTTGCATCCCCTTGCGTGTACAGGTGGTGGCCTTGTCTGCCTTCCAGGGGCCTGTACAAGGCGAATCCCTGGCTTGTCATCGCAGTGTGAGCTGCTTCAAGGGCACAGTAGCCTTGTATCCTCTGGTGTGACTAGGTGTGCCTTCTTGGAACCTATCGGTGGTTCTCTGGCTTCTGGTTCGAGAGCCTTTCGTACATCAGGCCAATTGTTCTCTTTTTAGGGCCATGCAAGGGACACGTGGCATCCAAGGCCACATTAGGCCACTGGATTAGAGATGCCATTGCTTCCACCTATCTGTTGGCAGGGTTGAAGGCACATTCTGTTTGTGCTCAGGCTACCTCCTGGGCAGAGATGTCAGTGCTGACACCTTTGGATATCTGCAAGGTGGCAGTGGTCTTCCTTGTCCACATTTTGTTTGGCATTATTGCTTGGACATTCAAGCAAGTACGGCAGCCTGGTTTGGCACGCAGGAGCTGTCGTGCGGCACTGTTGACCCACCTGACTGGGAATTAGCTTTGGTACTGCCCAATAGTCCGGACTGGTCTAGCAGAACGCTCTGGAAGGGGGAATCTTTTTATTTACTGCTAGTTTCCTTTCCTGGAGTCCTGCTAGACCAGTCCAGGACCTGCCCAGGTGAGAACTTCTTGCAGGCTTGCCGGTGTGGGTCACAGAGTTGAGCCTGTCTGATCCTTTCACCTCTCTGGTTACTGTATATAATTCCCCTATTGAGATTGTCAACGATTGGGGATAGGGGCCCCTAAAGCGGTCTCTGTGTGGGTTCCATTGTTTGTTACATAAATCCTGAAGAGTACCTTTAGCTGTGCTGGGTCAGGTGCTAGTGGTGATGTCACACCACTGTTCTAGTGTTTTCTCTGTCTCATCTGCTGGTTGGGGGAGATAGTCTGGACTGGCTATCTGGTTTAGCAGGACTCCAGTAAAGGAAATTAGCAGTAAATAAAATTTCCCTTTTGTCACATTGCTTTCTGCTCCTGCTTTTTAGGCAAACTTTTCTTGTCCACAGCCAGCACCTCCCACTGCCAGGTTGAAGTCTCATGATAACATCTGTGTGTTTTTTGGCTGTTATGCGTTTTGGGCCTAGCAGTGGGAGGTGCTGGTTGCCAGGCAAGAAACGTTTTACTAGAAAGCAGGAGAGTGAGGCAACCCGACAAACTTAATTTAAAGTAAATTATGTTTGCTGTGCTCTACCTCGACCATCACAGTGTGGGGTTGCTGGGATGCATGCACCTCTTGCCTGGGGTGCACACTATTGTGGGGGATGCTTTGTCAGAATTAATACATTGGCTAAAGGCAGGGTGGGATAAGGAGTTGGGACTGATGAGAAGATGAATGACAAGTGAGAGCTGGAAAGAGAGTACAATGAGTAGAAATAGGGGGAAGGGGGGGGACTCGAATAGATAGGAGGATGAATTGAAGAATGTGAAAGGAGTAAAAGCACAGGAGGGAGAATGGGGAAAGGTAGTCCAACACCAACTCTAACAACACATTGACATCCACAATCCCCTGGACCCCAATCAACACGGCTTCCGACCCAGCCATGGGGTTGAAACCCTACTGATACAGCTATTCGATAGACTGTTGAGGACGATCGACAACACCAGAATGGGTGTCCTGATGATATTCCTAGTGTCCACAAAGAGAACAGCGCTAGCCACTCAAACGAGCAGAAACAAAAAACAGGAAGCGGCAGATTCAACACCCAATACCTTTATTAGTACCAAATAAGTGGCCTAAGCCCAACACAGGACCGTGTTTCGTATGTCACTTCATCAGGGGCTATCAGGGCACACTAAAAAATAAATTATAAAATTACATTAATATAATCAAAATTAAAACAATAGATATGCAAAACCAGGGGGGGTTAAAACAAAGACTGGTGAAGTCTATGTACATCACACCCTCAGGTAATGTCCCCCCTTATATTATGCAATTTTTCCAGTACTTTTATTTTAGGTATTAATCGGACTTTACTCCTTCAGTCTCCTCATCCCTTCCATTTTTCTTGATTTTTTTTTTGGTTTTATATAGTTGTTTACAGGTTTTCCGTATATGGTTGGTCAAGTTCCTTATAATTATAAAAGTTTGATCTAGTAATTTTATCTTCTTTAATCTCTTGTATTTTTTTTTTTAAATATTTATTTTCATTTTTTCAACAATACAAAACACAGCAAAGCACAGACATACTAACAAAACATAGCAAAGCCTAATACTACCCCTAACACAATCCAAAAAAGAAAGAAAACCCACCCTATTCCCACCCCCAGTCCTCCTCACCCCCGACCCTCTCCTCCAGGGATTTTTACCAAAGCATCCAATAATAAAATACAGTTTCAGTTACGTACATTAGCAGAAGCGACAAAATCGTTTAACAACTGCCATTGGAGAATGCGTTTCCCCGACAAAGGCAGAGATTTACAGGAACATTGTTCAAACTGGCTATATAAACTGATATGGTTCCACCATTCATGAAAGGTAGCGCGCAGTGTATTTTTCCAGTATTTAACAAGTAAACAAATCGCGATACCTATCATGAAATCGAACAGAAAAACGCCATTCTTAGGAAGTGTTGGCACCTCTGCTGCGGACCGAAGACATACGATCTGCCAAGAGAGGGGCTCTCTGAACTGGAGAACTCGTTGCACCTGCTCCCAAATGGAGTCCCAGTAGGCTTTCACCCCACTACATTCAAAAATTAAGTGCCGTAGCGTGCCTACTTCGCCGCCACATGTCCAGTAGAGGAGACTGAGAGAATTGTCCCATCTGGCAAGTGTAACGGGAGTGTAAAAACTGTTGTGAGCAAAAAAAAACAATGTCTGAGTCAAGGAGGCAGACCTAGTCACTCGAACTTGCTTAGTCCAAAATGTCCTCCACTGCGATTCAGAGAGCACCCTCCCGGTGTCACGTTCCCATCTCTTCTGAACTTTGCCCACCGCTAATGGCAAGGCCGCAGCAAAGCGTTTATAAATCTGTGACACAATTCCCTTGCCCTGCCTAATTTTTTCAAGGAACACAAAAACTCCCTCCGTGCTGGGATCCTGCGACGGAGTTAACCCTGCACCAACTAGGCAATGTCTCAACTGGAGCCACTGGAACTGAGAGGAAATAGGCAGACCAAATTCCTGCTTGAGCTCTACGAAGGTCTTCCATCTGTTAGAAGTTTGCAGATGATTCACTAACCAAATCCCTCGGGAGTACCAAACTTTCCAGGCAAAAGGTTTCTTCTGGATAAGAAATAAGGGGTTGTTCCAAAGGGGCAGCCGGAAATGAGAAGTCCCTTTGGGTTCACAGGTTTTGACAAACAGCCGAAACGCTTTAAGCGTATCAAGAATAACAATGGGAAGTTGAGACGTGGACGGAAATTGCATTCCAAGAACATACCACAACGGTACAGGGGCTAATAGCTTTTCCTCCAGAAGCGCCCAAATTGGCCGTTCCGAGACAGACCTCTCCAACCAGCGAGAGCCCTGCTTGAGCAAGAAGGCGTGATGATAAGTTTTAAAGTTGGGAAAGTTCACACCTCCTTGCTCCCGCTGCATACGTAATTTATCTTTAGCAATCCTCGGCACTTTGCTTTCCCATAGAAACTGCAATAGCGACCGTTCTATTTGATGATATATTGAGTCAGTGAGATAACAGGGCAGCATCTCTAAATAATAATTAATTTTAGGGACGATCATCATTTTGATGGTATCTAACCTGCCCCACCAAGAGAGCGACAAGGGGCGCCACCGTGTAGTTAATTCCCGCACCAAAGCAAGGATCTCCTCTACATTGCGGTTGACCGTTTCTTCAAACGGGTAGCAGTAACGGACCCCTAAATATTTTATTGTCCCCGACTCCCACAAAAAGGGATAATCACTTAAAGCCTCCTTACGGGCCCATTTATTCAAAGGAAACACCACAGACTTGGACCAATTAATTTTATATCCTGAATATCTCGAATATTTCTCAATGGTGTCCAATATTATGGGAACAGAGTCCGGTGAGGCGAAGAGAAGAAGGTCGTCCGCATACGCGGATAACTTAATTTCGAGCCCCGCCACCTTAGCACCATGAATTTCCGCGTTTTGCCGGAGAAGAAGAGCAAGAGGCTCCATTGCTAAGTTAAAGAGCATAGGGGAGAGCGGGCAGCCTTGGCGGGTGCCCCGCCGCAGCGCCAAAGGCGTGGATACAACTCCATTAACACTGATCCGCGCGACGGGATCCAGGTAGAGAGGAGCAAGGGCCCTCAAAAATGAGTCCCCAAAACCGAACCAACGGAGAGTCGCAAAAAGAAAAGACCATTCTAAGCGATCGAAGGCCTTTTCTGCGTCTAACGATAGACCCATCAATGGGCTCTCCATATCATCAGCTCCTATAAGGATATGGCATAAAAGACGCGCATTGTCCGCCGTCGAGCGGCCTTCCGTAAAACCACACTGATCAGCATGGATTAAAGATGGAATAATCCCCGATAGCCGGGCGGACAGAACTGTAGCATAAATCTTGTAATCCGCATTAAGCAGTGAAATGGGGCGATAATTGGAGACTAACTGAGGATCTCTACCGGGCTTCTCGAATACTATGAGGTTCGCCGTCGCGAAGGAGCCTACAGGTTGCCCCGCTGTGGTTAAGTGATGAAAGTACTGCTCTAAATAAGGGGCAAGGGCTGGGGCAAACTTTTTAAAGAATTCCACAGGAAGCCCATCAGGGCCGGCAGCCTTACCCGAGGCCATAGAGGTTATGGCTCTTTTAATCTCCTCGATAGTGAAAGGAGCATCCAACACCTTGCAATGGTCCTCGGAGAGGGTAGGATGTTGTATATTAGCTACTAAGTGCGCGAAACCTTCAGGAGAAAATTCACACTCCGAACTGTAGAGTTGCGCATAATAATCACGAAAGGCCTCGGCGATCTGTGTATCTTTAACAACAATCCCCGCTCCCTGTGAAGTCCTAATGGCACTCACGCGTTTAATCTCACGTTTACCTTTCAATGTAGACGCCAGATGCTTCCCCGCTTTATTCTTCTCACGATAGTAATACCCCTGTTGCCGGCGAACATAAGCAGACGCCTCATTGGAAAGAAAAGTATTATACTGGAACCGCAAGCGCTGAAGGCGCAATAAGATACACGGGTCTGAGCGACGCACAAGGATTCGTTCCCCAGCTTTAATCTGTACCTCCAGAGCTTGCAGCCTGTGCTTCCGCTGTTTCTTCAGCCGTATGTCAAAACCTGTGATGACCGCTCTGATCATAGCCTTAAAGCCCTCCCACCAAGCCCAGGTGGAGGTGGCATGGATGGAATTAAATTGGAAATAATCAGAAATGGCGGAGTTTATTTCCGTCTGAAATTCCGGGATATCAAGCAGAGATCTGTCCAGACCCCAACTGGAAGACGGAGTGTGTAGTGAATCATCTTGCAAGACTACAGAAACAGGTGCGTGGTCCGAGATATGAATTGAGAGAAGGTGAGAAGAGCCCATGATAGGAACTAAAGCTTTAGAGATTAAAAAAAAATCTATACGAGATTGCGAAGCATGGGGCGCTGAAAAAAAGGTGAACTCCAGATCCTGTGGGTGCTGGAGACGCCATATATCCACCAGAGCGAGCTCCTGAATCATGGAAGTAAGCATTAGATGCCCCCGGGAGCTCTTAAGAGAACGGGCGGGTTGACGATCAACCAGAGGGTCCAATGCTTGATTGAAATCCCCCCCGACCATGAGCAGCTTCCCATCCTCAGCAGCCAACTCCTTTATAATTTCAGTGAAAAAATCATAATTATCCCCTGTAGGAGCATACAGACACATAAGGAGCACTTCTAACGTACCCAGTTTCAATACCACTTTAACCCAGCGCCCCTTTGTATCAGACTTAACGCTCAACACTGTTAACCCAAGAGAGCTTTTAGCCAAGATGGCTACCCCATTACGCTTCCTGACAGCTGGAGAGTAAGCTATGACTTTATAAGGTTTCAGCCCAAGCTTCAATGACTCATGTAAATTCAAGTGTGTCTCTTGGAGCAATAAAATGTCTGCCCCTCCCCGCCGTGCATAGTCCAGAATTTTCCGCCTCTTAATCGGGCTGTTAATACCCTGCACGTTGAGGGAGAGTAATTTACACGGAGCCATTGAAACTAGCATCTAAGATAGCCCCGAGGGGCCCAAGCAGATGGTGCGTCATACACAGTGAAAGTATTTGATTATCCCAGGGGAAGTGTTTCAACAACATATAGCCAGCAGTAGATGAACGCTTCTCACATACAATATCAAAACTAACCCACAAGAGGGACCCTGGAGGAGAGGCGAGACCCTGCTTAAATATTGGTGAGCACAGGCCGACCGAGCAGGCTCGGGAGACCCAGGAGAAAGAGCGCAGACCCTTTACCGCTGGCAGTAAGAGCAGCAAAGGTTGGGAGCGCTATAACAAAATGCCTAACCTAGCGATGCCATAGAAGGCCAATAAAACCTCCACAGGAATTATACACCGGGGTTATTAAACATCACACAGTAGGCAACACAATGAAACTTAAAACCTGAACAGCATAGCAAAGAAGTCCATCTCCCCAACGATTCCAAGAGCTATTTCAGCTCCCAAGCGCTGATGCTGTTGCTTCCAGCCACGATGGGATCTCGCTGGGCACAAGGCCCAGGCATAGAGAAACTATTGCAGTACACAGATGGAGGGGCTTCCCCCGATAGATTAGTCCATCCCCGGGCATGCACCTCAACGCATCAGGGCTGCTTCAGCTTCTTCCAGGAAGTGCTGCAGTGCATCGGGCTCCTCAAAGGTACGAGTTTGATTGAGGTGAGTGACTCGCATACGCGCAGGATATAATAGGCCGAAACGCGCCTGTATCTGCTGGAGACGAGGACGAAATTCCAAGAGCTTTTTACGCCGACTGACGGTATATTTGGCAAGGTCTGGAAAGAAGGAGAGCTTTCGCCCCTCAAATTCTATCGGCGCTCTTGACCGCGCCATCTCCAATATCTGTGCTGCCTGCTGATAGCGCAACGTGCGCAGAACAATAGGCCGCGGTCTAGAGTCATGTGCCACAATATGGGATGGAACGCGGTGGGCCCGATCAATCTCGAAATCCTTGTCAAACTGACAGTGCAAAATCTCTGGAATGGCCTTAAGCAAAAACGCACGCATGTCTCTGCCTTCGGCGCCCTCCGGCAGACCCACCAGACGAATGTTATTACGACGTGCTCTGTTGTTGCTATCTTCGACCTCCCGCTGCAGCGCCTTGATCTGCCTCTCCAGCTTAGGGATAGCTTCTATCCGGGCCGCATGGACTGTGAGTATGCCCTCAACCTTGTCTTGGCGCAGAGAGAGGCTCTCGATTTTGGCGTTCAGCCCGGCGAGATCATCTTGCACTGAAGCCAATGCTGCCCCATTGGCTTTAACCAGCTCCTTGACCCCTCGGATTTCTGTAAGGAGTTCGAGATGAGCGTCAGGTCCCTCTCTGGTAGTCGCCATTTTTTGTGGGGAGATGGGCTCCGTTTTCGACCGTTTTGCGCTGCTATTTACAGCCCCGGAGTAGTCCAGCCGTTGCGGTTTCGGGCCCGCCATCAGGAAGGCACCCCTGACCGTTTAGAAAGGTATTTTAGCCGAAAACTGGTGCAAATAATCAGGATTCTAGTAGGTCGCCACAGAGCCTCCGCTCAACATGTCCACTCAGCTCGGCATCAGGCTCCGCCCCGTCTAATCTCTTGTATTTTGATTTGTATTCCATTTTGCATTTTTATATTTTTAATTATTTAATTATTTATTTATATATTTATATATGTGTATGTATATAAGTTCATATGTATCATTTTATTCACAGTGTGGTTTATTCAATGTACTGGGTTTAATTTTATATGTATTATTTTTATGATTTTAATTGAGACATTCATGATGGTACCCTTGGGTTTCATCAATGTGTTTCTAGTTTCCTTGAGACCTAAGCTTTCTGATATAGTCCAATTTAGCCTTTCTTTTATGTGTATTGTATTTTTATGTTATTTCTTTGTTTTAACCCCCCCTGGTTTTGCATATCTATTGTTTTAATTTTGATTATATTAATGTAATTTTATAATTTATTTTTTAGTGTGCCCTGATAGCCCCTGATGAAGTGACATACGAAACACGGTCCTGTGTTGGGCTTAGGCCACTTAATTGGTACTAATAAAGGTATTGGGTGTTGAATCTGCCGCTTCCTGTTTTTTGTTTCTGATGATATTCCTAGACATCTCCTCAGCATTTGACACTGCCACACAACATTACTAACCAGACTACAGGAGGCGGGCCTACACAGCACCACTTTGAGCTGGTTTACATCTTACCTCACTAACAGACAGCTACAAGTTAAGTGTGGAACAAAGACCTCTCAACCTTTCAGAGCCACACAGGGAGTCCCACAAGGCTCAGCTCTCTCCACCCTGCTCTTCAATCTTTCCGTACAACCCATCTGCGCCATCATCAAGGACCACAAGATTCAATACACCATATACGCAGAGAACATAATGATATTCACACCAATCAATCTGGACAACCCAGACTACTCCAACATAGCCAACTGCTTCCAACAAATGGCAACCTGGCTTCATGAAAACAAATCTATCAATAAATTACAATAAAACTGAAGCACTATTCATCACAAGAAACCAGCCATTTTCACCATCAACCTGAATGACGCCATCATACCAGTAAGACAAGAAATAAAATACCTGGGAGTAACGCTCGACAAGGACCTTAACCTCCAATCCCACATTGCAAAAATCACAAAGAGCACTTACATCAAAATGAGGACAGTCAGAAGGCTCAAACCCATCTTTGATCATGAACATTTCCGAACAGTCTGTCAAGACATCATCACGCCCACTCTAGACTATTGCAATCACATCTACCAGGGGCTTCCAAAAAAGACAATAAAACCACTACAGCTAGCACAAAACACAGCCGCACGACTCATAACAGATTGCACAAATCACGACCACATCACTCCCATACTGTACCACCTACACTGGCTCCCAATCGGCTCTCGAGTCCAAATCAAAGTACTTTTACACATATTCAAAATAATACACAACCTCTCAGCTGACAGCCTACAACCACTCATAAAAACCGATGACAGCAAGAGACCAAGAAGAAAAGGAACCTCAGACACCATCAGAACACCAAAGGAATTCGCTAAAACAAAGCAGGCCATATCAAGTAGGGCACTCTCCCTGGCAGCGCCCGCTATATGGAACTCCCTCCCAGACCACCTAAGATCAACCAAAGACCTCAAGGACGTCAGAAAACTTCTTAAGACTGCTCTATTTACAGAACATTTCAAGGACCTCACATAAATGACTCCTTTTTTACTACTTTCAAGACAATTCAGGATCATGATCCTAGCACACCTTTCACACGGCTCCATTATTGTATATATGTATATTGCTCATTATGTAAATAGCTCACTGATAAAATCTGACACACTGCACCACACACCACTCTTTTTAGTTCTCCCACTGCATGCTACAGACCACACATTATTGATTTTTTGATGTGCCAAACCGCTTTGATTTAATGATAAAGTGGTATACTAAATCCTTCTAAATAAGGAGGAGGTGAAAATCTAATTACACAGGTACACTAAAAAATTGTTTTTTTAAACTGCCTCTAATGTTTTGATTGATTTTTTACGTTTTTTGGTGCGCTGAATCCAAATCTGGTAACCAATTTGCTCCATCACGTACAGATATTTTGCTACATTGGGTTAGCAGTTTGAGGTGAACGTTTCAGATTGAGTGCGATCGAGATAAAAGTTTCATGGATGAATTCTTTATACTAATTGTTTAGTAGTTATTCAAATAAGAATAAAGAAAATTGTAACAAGGCAGCACATAAGAATAGAGTAATGTCAACAAAACACACTGATGGTAGCAAAATTGTCTGCACTTAAAACAGCCACATACATGTGCACAAACATTGAGCATATAAGAGCGAGGTTAGACACAAAGCAAAGCAAAGAAATGTGCAAAAAATGTTGTACAGGTATGTATGTAAGAATAGAAAACGCAAACCGCACCATTGCAATACATGAAGACAAACACCCGATGGTGTGAAAATAAAATTCTAATAAATGAGATCCGACACTGTGGTAATAACTAGCAAATTTTTATTTCAAAGTTTAGTAAAAACACGATATTTGTCAACACAGTTTAGATTTTAAAGTCATTCTTGGGTCAATCAATCTCCTGGTGGGCCCGTTTCTTCTTCCCCCAAATGCTTCTCTTGGTGCGCTGCTTGGCGTATTTTTCATCTGGGGTTTCCCGCAGCAGCAACCAGCTGAAATCAGCCATCATAGTGGTGTTCCATCTTCCTTGGTACCTTCTCTCTGCGTCCTTGATGTCCTGGTGAAACCTTTCACCTTGTTCTTCACTGTACGCCCCCAGGTTTTCGGGAAAGTAGTTCACATGGGAGTGTAAGAAATGGACTTTCAGGCTCATGTTACAGCCTTGTTCTTTGAAGGCATTGAGCATCCTGGCAACAATATCCTTATAGTTCTCATCCCGCCTGTTCCCCAAGAATTTGAGAACAACATCCTTGAAGGAATCCCAGGCTTCTTTTTCCTTCTCAGACATCGTTTCAGCGAATGCTCCATCTGAAATGAGTTTCCTTATATCAGGGCCAACAAACACTCCTTCCTTTAGCTTTGCTTCAGAAAGTCGGGGGAACTTTGAGCAAAGGTACCGAAAGCACTCACCATCTTTTGGAAGGGACTTGATGAATTGCTTAATGAGACCCAACTTAATGTGGAGAGGTGGTAATAGAATTTTATCACGAGGTACCAAGCTCTCATGAACATTTTTCTCACCGGGTCTCAAATACTCCCGAATTGGCCAGTCTTTTTTCCCCCAGTGTAGGTCGCGGGCCCGGCTATCCCACAAGCAAAGGAAGCAGGGATATTTGGTGAAACCGGATTGCTGCCCTAATAGCATGGATAGAATTTTAAAGTCTCCACAAATCATCCACTTATGCTCATCATAACGAATCTTCTGAAGAATCAGGGCCAAATTCTCGTATTTTTCTTGGAGAATAACAGAGTGAGCAATAGGAACTGAAGCGAATGTGTTGCCATTATGAACACCTTTTATGCTGTCTTTTGACGAATCAATGAACAGCCGCCATTCAGCAGGATCATACTTGAGTTTAAACTTTTCCATCACTCCGTATATATCGTTGCAAAATACCAAATCTTCCTCTTTGCTGAAATACTTCAAAAATTGTGTCTCGCGGTTGCGGTACCAATAAAAAGTTGTTCCTGGTGACAATAGATTTTTCTGTTTAAGTCGAGAACCTAGCAGTTGGGCAGCATCTTTTGGGAGTCCTAAATCCCGGACTAAATCATTCAATTCAGCTTGAGGGAAAAGTTCAGGTTTCGGATCTGGTTGTTCCAAACTCGGAAGTACTGGACTCATCGGGAAAAGCCATCTGATGAGTCTCATCATGATCAGAACCGTCCACACAAATATGATCCAAAGATTTTGGTGGTTCAGGCACAGGTACTTCGTTGCTATGAGGCATAGGCCTAATTGCTGAGGGAAGGTTGGGGTAACTTATTACATTCTTATTTTTTAAGTTGTATCCCTTCACAATGCAAGAGCAAAAATAGCAGTCACTGCTGTGGTCTCTTTGTTCACGCCACATCATAGGTATTCCGAAACGAAATGCTTGTTTTTTACCTTTCATCCATAAGCGTAGATCTTCCTCACATGTCTTGCACACTTTGTGAGGAGCCCACGGTTTGTCTTGATCGCCTAACTTCAAACCGAAATAGGCGAAATATACTTTTTTAATAAATGCAGAAATGTTCCTCTGCCGCTTTTTCACGGTATATTCCCCACAAATAAAACAAAAACTGTCCGAGTTGACGCAACCTCTGGCTCTGTGAGCCATCACAAATACACAGCACTGCAAACTACAACTGTAGTGAACCACTTCGGAATAAAGCTGGATTACGACTGAGCAAACAAAAGGTAATAATGAACTTGCAAGAAACTGAAATTTGACAGGAACGTTCATGTCGCAACCACGTGTTTGAGCGAGCGAACGAGGCGAGGCGAACAGGAAAGAACATGCACCAGCGCGAGTACTGGATTTAGCCCCCCGCCTCCCAATTGTCCTGTTAATGTATAAAATGAATACAAAACACTCTAAAATATCATGAGGGAGTGTTTCTAGTTAGTTGACCATTACAGCCTCTATTTTGGGCCAAGAAAATAAACTGCAGTCGGCTAAAAAGAAATTATGTGAACATTCCTTATATGGGTAAGAAATCTAATTTTGCAAGAAAACGTGACGTGATGGAACATTTTGGCTATTTTTCCTGGATTCAGCACCCCAAAATCTATAGGAATCAGTTGCAAAACTGGAGGCAGTTTTTTGGTAGTGTACCTGTGTTATGGATAGACAATTACAAAAATGAAACAAAAATTAAAAAAAAAAAAAGATGATTTGTCAGAAATTGAAGAGAGACCTTGAAAGAGACAATGACCTTAGAAAAATAAAAGGATCAGACAAAGGTACCAAAACAATTTTAATTTCATGTTTTGTTTTTATGGATTGGCATATTTTAGCTTTGAGAATGTACATTTCTATCTTTGCATTTCCTTTTCTCATTTTTTCAAGGTTGCATGGTTGAAAATCTGGTTTATTTTGTTCTTTCATTTCGGGTTGTATGTGTGCTTCTGTTTTTCTAATTTGTAGCCCCTTCTGCTTGTGTTTTGCCTGTGAGGTACTTGCATATAATTTCTGTGTGGGAGATTGTGTTCTAGGGCTTGGTGTAATTTTACAGTGCTGCCTTTTCCTAAATAGGTTTTTTTGCTGTTTGAATACTGAGAGTAAGAGCTGGTATGGTATAGTTAAATTCTGAGTGAAGGTCATGTGCTAAATTGATTATTTTGACATAACATTAGATGAGGCTTTTGAATGTTTAGTCAATATTGTGTCTGAAAAGGTTTGTCATTTAAGCAGACTTGTGATGGCTTAAGTTAACATTAAATTGTGATACTGCCTCCTTGAGACTGTTTTAAATATGGAAACAGTTTAAATATTGATGCATGTGTGGCTTAGCATTAGTAAGGGGTTGAAATAACTGAGTTTAAAATAAGTATCGTCCACAATGCATGACAGCTGTTGCAGACCACTTGGAAATCAGTCATTGGGTAAACTTTTTTGCTATTTTGTTAAGAGTGTAACTAGCATGGCTAGTTGCCCACCCATGTTAACCTTAAACTCATAAAATCAGTTCTGATGGGCAAGTGTTGATTGAGAGAGAGCTATGCTGTGATGTGTGCTGGGAGGGGGGATTTGAAAGAGATTTGTGTGTGTGTGTTTTCTAGTGGCATAAGTATAAAGACCCATGGTTATGCAAAAAATATGCAAATGAGGCCCTGCAAGTGAGTCTTTGCACATGGCCTCACATCACTCTCAAGCCGTCCCTGCAGGGCTCAGGCATCCTCACGGGTGTAGAGCTGCACAGGGTTGTTCCAGCAGATGTTTGTAGGGTGGTGAGTTGCTTATCCTTTAACTCATAGTAACATAGTAAATGACGGCAGATAAAGACCAGCATGGTCCATCTAGTCTGCCCAGCACTATGGCAAGAGTAGGTGCACCTGCCGCTCCGTTCAGGCCGCCCCTCCCCTCGTCCCTGTTTAGGGGTGAACCCACCACTCCATGCAGGCCACCCCTATTTTTTGAGAAATTAGATGGTTTAGTTTATTTTGATTTTTATCCTGTTGCTGTAAAGGGATCCACTGTCTGTCCCATGCCATTTTGAATTCCGTCACCGTGTTTGCCCCCACCACTTCCATCGGGAGGGCATTCTAAGCATCCACCACCGTGAAAGTATTTCCTGACATTGCCTTTCAATTTACCACCTTGCAGCTTCCTGTTGTGTCCTCTAGTTTTACAGCTTCCCCGTCTTTGGAAGAGGTTTGTTTGTTCATTATATCCCTTTAAGTATTTAAAGGTCTGATTCATATCTCCCCTGTCCCTCCTCTCCTCCAGAGTGTACATGTTTAGGTCTTCAAGTCTCTTCTCATAAGGCTTCTGACGCAGGCTCCAAATCATTTTGGTCTCCTTCCTCTGAACAGCTTCCAGTCTTTTTACATCCTTTGCAAGATATGGTCTCCAAAACTGAACACAGTATTCCAAGTGAGGCCTCACCTGTGACTTCTACAGTGGCATAAGTACCTCTTCCTTTCTGCTGGTAATTCCTCTTTGTATGCAGCCCAACATCCTCCTGGCTTTTGCCACCGCCTTGTCGCACTGTTTTGCCACCTTGAGATCTTCAGAAATAATCACACCAAGGTCTTTCTTCTGATCCGTGCACACCAACCTCTCGCCCCCTATCGCGTACATTTCCCTTGGATTTCTGCTACCCAAGTGCATGACTCTGCACTTCTTCACATTAAATCTTAATTGCCAAGCATTTGACCATTCTTCCAGCTTTTGTAGATCTTTCCTCATGTTAACCACTCCCATGGGGGAGTCTACTCTGTTGCAAATTTTCGTGTCATCTGCAAAAAGACAGATATTTTAATTCAGTCCTTCAGCAATATCACTCACAAATACATTGAACAGTGCCAGGCCCAGGACCACTGTTCCCTCTAAGCTGTGCGCATGTGCGCGCGCACACACCTCGCTGAGTGAGCGCACATACTTTACAACAGAGCGCACAAAAATTACGGTTCTGATTCTGATAGAAAACAGACATTCTTAAAATTGAAAAGTTGTTGTGTATTTATGGTTTTCACAAGGTCTACAATATTTTCTAGTGCAATCAATGTGGTGTACATACTGTATTCTGACATGTAGTCAAATTTTAAAGTATATAACTCAGAGTGTCGTTATGTGGCGCACAAAAATGTAACCTTCCTTCAAAAGCTGCACAGCTGATATTTTATGCGCGCACAGCCTACAGAAAATTAGAGGGAACATTGCCCAGGACCGACCCCTGGGGCACTCCGCTAATCACCTTCCCTTCATCCGAGTGAGCTACATTTACAATCACCCTCTGTCATCTGTCAGTCAACCAATTTCTGATCCAATTTACCATCTTAGGATCCATCCCCAAGCTACTGAGTTTATTGATAAGCCTCCTATGAGGAACAGTATCAAAGGCTTTGCTGAAATCCAGGTAGATGACATCCATCGCATGCCCCTGATCTAGCTCCTTGGTAACCCAGTCAAAGAACTCAATCAGATTTGTTTGACAAGATCGTCCTTCGGTAAAACCATGTTGCCTCGGGTCTTGCAACCTGTTGGTTTTGAGAAAGTTCACTATTTGCTCTTTCAGGAGCGCCTCCATAACTTTTCCCGCCCCCGAGGTAAGGCTCGCAGGCCTGTAGTTTGACACATGTTAATGTTTGTTGTATTTGATAAAAATTGCCTTTCACAAGAACCAAAGCGGTGTACAATTAAAAATTCAATAAAAGCAGGCCGAGGCAAGCGAAAATGAAAAGAAATATACAATATTTGACAGGACAGCAGAAGAATCAAGAAAACAGGACAAAACGTAGACAGGGGGTAGGCCTAGGAAAGAACAAGAGGTAGGGAAGAGAATTAATCATACAAAAGGGGAGGGAACATTGAAAGCTAGGGAAAACAAATGGGTTTTTAACTGTTTAAAAGTAGTAAGCTGAGGGTCTAGACGGAGGGAGGGGGGAAGGGCATTCCAAAGGGCGGGAGCAGCAAAAATGGCAGAGGAGCGGGTAGACTGCAGGTGAGCGCAAGAAGGGGAAGGGAGGGTGAGGCGGTTAAGATGAAAAGAGCAGGGAGTGTCAAGAAGAGGAGATCCGTTAGGTATTGGGGAGTGCTAGTATGGAAGGCTTTATGAGTCAGGATCAGTAGTTTGAAAGTGGCCCTGAAAGGGATAGGCAACCAGTGGAGATGAAAGAGCAGAGGAGTTATGTGATCCCGAGGAGAGGAGCATGTGACCAGGCGTGCAGCAGTATTCTGAATCCGTTGAAGTCTGGTAAGTTGATACTTTGGGAGACCAATAAATAGAGAGTTGGCAAAGTCTACTCGAGACATAATTAAGGACAGGACCAAGGTAACAAGGGCTGAAGGTGAGAGAAAAGGACGAATAGAACGAATCTGGCGGAGAAAAAAGGATGTTTTGGTGACGTGAGAAATGTGGGAGTGAAAAGACAAATCTTCCCTGTCACCACTTTTGTGTAGAGGTACGACATCAGCCGTTCTCCAGTCCTGAGGAACCTCTCCTGTTTCCAAGGATCTGTTGAAAACATCCTTTAACAGCCCTGCAAGAACCTCTCTGAGCTCTTTCAGTATCCTGGGATGTATCCCATCCGGTCCCATGGCCTTGTCCACTTTGTTTTGCAAGTTGTTCTAACACCACATTTTCTGTGAATGGTGTGGTAACTACTTCATTCCCAATTTTATATTTGGGAGTCACAGGTGGTCCTTCTCCAGGACTTTCTATAGTAAAAACAGAGCAGAAGTATTTAGCAATTTCGCTTTTTCAGTCACTTTCCATGAGTCTGTTCACAGCACTTCTGAGTCCTGCAATTCCACCTCTGATCTTCTTCCTTTCCTGAATATACCTGAAGGTTTTGTCACCACACTTCACATCTTTAGCCATCTTTTCCTCTGCCTTTGATTTTGCTATCCTTATTTCTCTCTTTGTCTCTGAGTTTCATCCTGTATTCATTTCTGTGTTCCTCTGTTTGCGAGATTTTGAATTTTGAATTTTCTCTAAATATTACAATTTTAAATATACTAGCCAGAGAGGAGACAGCATCTCCAGGAACAAGCAGGAATGTAGTCTTCACATATGGGTATCGTCGGTACCAACGGAGCCTTTGTGGGAACGCTCACCAGCGTCCAATTAAAAAAGCTTTTGGGAGCATCCCACAGCGCCTGCGTGCTGCCTTCCCGCCTTTCCCAACTGCCTCCTCTACGCTACACCGGTACCGCCGGTTCTCCTTTCTTTTAGGAAGGAAAAACAAATATATATATATATATATATATATATATATATATATATATATATATATATATATATATATATATATATATATATATATTTATTAGTTTTCCAATTTTTTTCTCCCTCAGGTGCATGTGCCATTTTGGGCCTTAGGCCCAAAAGTTCCTCCATTATGGAAAAACCCGCTTCGGGTTTTAAGAAGTGCACCAAGTGTGGCGGTACCATATCCGCCACCGACACCCATGAATGGTGTCTTAAATGTTTAGGTCCTGACCACTCCATCTCAGAGTGTATGGCTTGTGCCATGATGTCCAAGAGGGGTCGACAAAACCGGGCTGCTAAGCTTAGCATTCTTTTTCCCTCCGATGCAGCCTCTGTGGCATCGACGTCTTCCAGGGCTTCGTCTTCCTCCCATGGATCTCAGGTAACTAAACATAAGTCCAACCGGTCCTCAAAAGGTAGATCTCCTTCTAAGCGTCAAGATGCCTCTGGCGTTGCCCTTGAGGATTCTGCACCGGCAAAATTCCCCAGCGGGAGGCTTCAGCTTCCAAAGCATTATTGGGGCTCCAGGATGTTCTTGAGGCCTCAACCTCGGCAGAACTACTGGTGCCATGTTTTTGGGTACCGGCTGTTTTCTCTGGTAACGACACCCAGGCATCAGCAGCGTCGATAGACCAGAGGTTCCTGGCTATTGAATGCAGTCTGGCGGCTCTCCTTGCGGCATCAACGCCTCGGAACCGCATCAGACAGTTCAACTGGCATTGGTACCGGTACCGATAGCATTGACATCGGTGTCCGCATTGCCGGCACCCAGTCAAGCCATGCCCTCCGGTGCCGATACACCGGTACCGATTCCCCCCGGTACCGACTTCGGTCGGTACGGGTATCGTGCTCTACAGGAGCATCCGGACAGAAGGTACTTTGAATCCTCGGAGGAATCTGAGGATTCTGACAGTTCTGTCGGTACCGGGATACTTCTCCCCGAGGAGCCTTCCTCTTCCAAACAGAGGATATCTCCTTTCAGGATTTTATCAGGGAGGTGGCTCGAGGTCTGTCCATTACTGTGGCTCCTGAGACAGAGCCCAGGGCAAAGGAGTTTGAGATTCTGCAATATCCCAAAGCTTCTAAAGAGGGCAACTACCTTGCCTATCCATGAGATCTTACATGATCTCATGTTAAGAATGTGGGAAACCCCCCTGACCACCTCACCTCACTCCCGTTGACTGGATACCATGTATCGGGTTCCCCCCTGTCCTGGTTTCCAGAAGACTCGGTTGCCTCACCACTCTGTTTGTAGTACTGGGCAGTAGGGGCTATTTTGTTGATAATCTTGAAGGTTATGATGATTGCCTTATAGGATAGCCGACAGTTTACTGGAAGCCAATTTAAGTCCTTAAGGACCGAGGTGATGTGATCACCTCTAGCGGCTCCACTCAGAACACGTGCGGCGGCATTCATGGCTAACTGTAGGGGGTTTAAGGTGTTTTTGGGTAGGCCCTGTAAGATTACATTGGCATAATCAAAGTGGGGAATCACCAGTGCCTGGAAAACTGATCTGAAGTCCTCAGGTTGCAGTAGGGGTCGAAGATGTCGTAGAGTTCGTACTGCCCTAATGGAACTTGTCCACCCCATGTCAGCGAACAGAGAAAGGAGAACATGCACAGCCAACACCCTACAGATCCCTAGCACTAAATAACAAAATGCACTAAGACAACAAGGAACAGAGCATTTAAGTTCTATGCCCCCAGTTGCTGGAATGTACTCCCAACAACCATCCGAGCCATAACAGATCTAGCCCAATTAAACACCATCTCTTTCTCTTGCACTACTCGCAACCCTCCAACCTGACTTCATCCACCACTCACCCAACCTTGAACACATGACTCACCGTCCATGGATACACATATTGTAAATACAGACTGTAGATACTCTATTTTGTTGTACATAGTTTTCCCAGTTGAAATCCAAGTTTAATTTCCTGTTCACTATAAGTGCCTAAGATTCACCTACCTGGCACAATACAGTTGTATGTAAACCGCGCTGATTTTTAAGAGTGCGGTATATAAGAAAAATAAAATAAATAAAGAAGAGGGCTCAAAACCTCTAAATCCCCTGTGACTTCCTTAAGGAACATTCCCATATATAACACATAGGAACTGATCATGGCAGAAAGCATGGAAGCCTGGAAGGTACGACGTCCAAAGGCATCCAAAGTTCTACACTCACGTCCTGGAGGATTAGAGGCATGCCTCTTTGCACTCCTGGTCCTTCTCATAGCTGACTCCACTACAATAAAGTGGTGAGGCAACTGAGTTTTCATTTTTGTAATGAAAAAATAGTTCTCTTCATTATGTGTAATATTGTGAAAGGAGGAGCGGTGTTTTTTTAGAACGTCTGTGACTTGCTTGGTTACAATTTTTCTCAAAAGCTTCAATAACAGGATCTGTATTCAAAGGGGGGATCCACATAGATTTTTTGCTAATAATAGATATATCTCCAGAATGATTGATATCGTGATTTGCAAAAAAATGCCAAATTCGCACTTTGCGGAAAAACTTGTAGAGGTCCACCTGGATGTCAAAGGAGTCTAATCTTCTCTTAGGCACAAAAGACAGGCCTTTATTTAATAAGGATAACTCATCTGGTGAAAGTGTATATTTAGATATATTGATAACATTATTGGGTGGTTCTATTGTCAATACCTCCTCTCTTCTGATCTTTCTTCCGAAAGAACAATGATATGATATATAATAAAACCGGCAGATAAAGGAGGGGCGGCAGTTATAATGGATAAAGAATACTATGTAACTGAAATTAACCGTCAATTGAATGATAGTGTTTTTTATCAGAGACTTGATGGGGATCCCACCCAGAATCTTAAGAGAAGTATAGACAATCTAGTGATTTTCAGCCTTTGAAATTGGATATATCACTGCAAAAGAGAAGTCCTTTCTGATTGTTGATAAACCTATTATTCCTACCATGTACATTATTCCAAAAATTCACAAGTCCTTAGAAGCTCCACCTGGTCGCCCTATAGTTTCAGCTATTGGCTCTCTTTTGGAACATATTTCAAAATTTTTGGATTTATTACATCCTTTCATTCATGACATGTGGTCGTATATTAGAGATTCAACACATGTCATACAGATACTGTCTACTTTTGATCATTATAGTTCTGATATTATTTTAGTCACACTTGACGTTGAGTCACTGTACACCAATGTACCCCATCTTGATGCACTTCATATCATTGAACAATATTTTCTCAAGAGAACAGTACATAGACGTATGCCTACAGCTTTTTTGGTTACTCTAGCGCGACTAGCACTTTGTGAGAACTTCTTTTGCCTTAGGGACTTATTTTATAAGCAGATCAAGGGTGTTGCCATGGGGTCCTCCATGGCCCCTGATATAGCGAACTTTTATATATGCTCAATTTTGAGGAAAGCTTTTTAAAGGTTCACCCTTTAAATCTAATATCGCCCTCTGGATACACTATATAGACGACATTTTAGTTCTTTGGAAAGGCACATTAGATGGACTCGCTCAATTTAATTCATGGATAAACCAATTGGATGGTAACTTGCGCTTTCAGTTGACTTATGATCTACACCAGATCTCTCTTATTTAGATTTACTTATTAAAAAAGAAGAGGATGGTTTTTCCACAACATTGTATAGAAAACCAACAGATAGAAATAACTTTTGTAATGCAATAAATTTTCATAATCCATCACTTAAAAATAACTTACCGGTTAGCCAGTTCCTTCGAACAAAGAGGATTTGTACCAAATCCCAAGATTTTGAAATACATGCCAACGAGATGAAAGGTTTTTTGCGAGAGCATATCCCATTTGTCATATTGACAAAGCGTACCAAAGAGCTCGTGAGGGGGGGGGGCGCTAGCGAGCCCGAACTGACATAGCAGCATCTCCCTGAAGCTCCGTGCCAGGCATCCCACAATTACTGGAGGGGAGGACATGAATCCGTGATTTGGGGGATAAGTTGAGTGGCTGAGTGCAGCGGAAGACGGGGTGAGGCAGAAAAGGGAGTGAAGGTCAGTATGTGATCGCCACCGCTTAAATTATGCCCCCTCCCCCCCGACCTGCCGACGAGAGAGGCCTGGTCTGCAGCTCCGGTGGAAGGAAAGGCTGATTGATGTTGCTCTGCACAGGCCCTGATCGCTAGCCTCAATGTTTTGCCTGCCTCCCTGGGCTCCCCACTTGGTGAAATTAATTGGTTCCCCGATGTAGCTGCTGTGTGAGAGAGCTGGATCTGAAGTGCCCTGCCGAGGAAAGGGGGTTGCTGAGCCTTCTGCTGGAGTCCTTTGCAGGGGATTGCTGCAGTGAGTACCGGAGGGAGAGCTGACTTAAGTTGCTGTATACTCTCTCCCTGTACATTAAGCTGTGGGGGCTGTTGCTTTGGATAATACCAGGAGGAAGAAATTGGGCATGAACTGCAGCGGAATAAGTGTGCTGCCCTGAGTTCTTAACTGTGGGTTCAAATTTATAATTCTGCTCTCTTTTCTTCTTCAGCTGAGCACATGGCTCTGCAGCAATGAATGAATAGCTCCATCTGGTGGTTGAATAGGTTCATGGTGGCCCAGCTTTGCAATAGAAGCTGAAAACGGCCCAGGACACACTCTGTGGTGGTGGGAGGCAGCTGTGCGTAAGCTATGGCGTCCACCAGAAAGAAAACAGCTGATCTAAAGGAATTTGCTTATGGCAGTGCACGAACAGAGCCTCAGGAGAGGAATAAGCAGATCAGAGGGCCCGACTGGGAGTGTGGTAGTGTCTGATTCTGGCAAGAAGGACCCCCTCGCAGCGAGTGCTATTGTGACTATTACAAAGGAAGAACTCAAATCGTGGTTCAATGAAATTAAAACGGACATTGCTGGGTTCAAAGGAGAAGTAGAGGGGATGTTCTCACAGCTGAGAGCTGATATAACCAAAGTAGGATGCTGGGTGGCGGAAGTTGAAGGATGTCGTGAGACATTGGAGGCGCGCACTGAATTGTTAGAAAAAGGGGTGAAGAGTTTGGAAGATGACAAGGAGAGTATGGCATTGAATCTGGAAGACTTGGAGAACAGAGCCAGACGACAGAATCTGTGCATAAAGGGTGTCCCTGAGGTAGACGCTTACCAAGATTGTATGAAAACAGCGAAAGCTATCTGTGAGGCGGTCCTGCAAGAGGCAGGGGAAGAAGTGGTGGAGGTGGTGCTGGATCGAGCACATAGATCACTTGGAGCAGCCTAGAGACATTATCATTTGCTTCCATGATTACCAGATTAAGGACAAAATAGCCAGGCAAGATGCGTTCCATGGGAAAGTTTAAATGGCAAGGAACTGACGTTGCTATATATGCTGATCTGGCTGCAGCTATGCTGCAGCGCTGGAAGTCCTGGCGGGAGTTTACTACTCGGCTACGAGAGGACAATATACAATATAAGTGGCTATTCCCAGTGGGGCTTGCCTTCACCGTTTAATGGGACGACTCGGCGTGCGGAGACCTTGCTGGCACTGAAGGAAGCTATGAAGGAGGCAGGCATCCAGTGGATTCCAGAGATGGCGCAGATGGGCGGCACACAGCAGCGAGTTCCTGACAGGCGGTGACATCGGGTAGACAGACGGGAGAGGAAGTCGGCCTGTGGGGGAATGAATACGCCCTTCCGAAGTTGAGGGATGAATTTGTATGTTTAAATATGTTGTGGGGAGGGGGGAGGTGGGGATGACAATGTCTATGGGATTGTGTATGTTTCAGGCTGTGGGGTTGGGAGTTCTGGTAAAGTTGGCTAGCGGAGAGGGGGAAGGTAGGTGAGTGGGGGTGCAGCGACACTGGATTCTGGGGGGGTCCAGATTGGGATGGATGTGGGAGGAGCGAGCACGGTAGAGGGCTGTAGGGGTGGGTGTTGAAGGGGAGGGGGAGGGGTTGGGGAACAGGGAGGAGGGCAATCATAATCGGTTAAGTGTAGGGGTGTGGGGGTAGGGGAGGGGGGCTCACTATGGAACGGTGCACACTGATGGTAAAAGTGATACCTGAGAATGGAACGTGAATTAAAGATTCTCACGCTTAATGTGCATGGTCTCAACGCCTAACGTTACGTCAGTTTACAGAGGATTAGGTATCTACTTCAGTATTGTTCTGTCCTCTAATTATTCTTCTTAGGCTATGATTCTTTAGCTAGTATATCACTTCATATGTAAAGCATTAAACTATATATTACAGTCATAGTCATTAAAAAGAACTGAAGGTCTCAGACTCAGAATGGCACTGTCTATCAGACTAGGTCTTGACTTGTGCCGGTTGCATCAACGACCTTTTTTCATTCAGTTCCTTTTTCTATGATTTGTCATTTCAAATATTTCAAATTCTTTCAAAAAATGGTCGTGCTTATCTTATGTGTTTCCCGACGCCACCTTCCGGCTCCGAAATTGCGTTTCACAACAGTGGGTTTCTTCAGGGGGCCTTGTAAGAATAAAGCACTGATGTTATCTATCGCACCAGGACTACTCCGTGCTGCTCAATGTGCATTAAGTCAAATGAAGCACTGCCAAAATATGATCATATGAAACATAATCTGCCATGCTCTATAATACTTTATCTTTCGTAAACATATTCATCATAACTCTCCACGCAAATGGGTTACACCAACCTTATTAATCAACTTCGCTGGTTTCCTGGCAAAAGAGACAGGCAGTGGTAAGAGAAGGAGCCCGAGTCCAGGTGGACGTACTCTTGCTGCATGAGACCCATTTAAAGAGCTCTCGGGGGGGGGGGGGACTTTATCAGGGTAAATACGATAGAGGCTTTTTTGCTGCCAGTTGCAGTTCCTATAAAAAAGGGGGTGTGAGGATACTGTTTTCCAAGGACCACCTGGTGGACACTAAGGAAGTTATTAGAGATTGGGAAGGGCGGTATGTTCTTTGGTGTGGGCTCTTGGAAGGGAGAGAGGCTACCATTTACTGTGTGTATGCGCCTAACATAGCTCAAGGCCCTTTTTTCAACCTTATTCTTCCAATTATAGAGGAGCACAAACGGGGGAGCCTGGTCGTTGTTGGGGATTTTAATGTAGTTGTGGATCCGCGCCTGGACTCCTCGGGGGGAGGAAGGAGTTGGGATAAACTGGGAAGACGGAAGTTGGCTAAATTGATGTCCGCATTGGGATTGGTAGATGTTTGGCGGTATAGTCATGTTGGAGAAAGAGCTTACACCTTTTTCTCACATCCTCACCGAACGTATAGTAGAATTGATATGTTGTGGATAGACTCTAATTGGTTATATAGGGTGGGCGCTGTGGATATTGGTGCTGTCATGGACGGATCATGCTCCGGTAATACTTGCTCTTGCATTTTATAAAGAGCGTACTGGACTCTGGTTTTGGAGATTGAATGATCGCTGTTGGCAGATCCGGAGGGGGTGGCCAGTCTGAGGGAATGCATTACAGAGTATTTTCAATTAAATGGGGGAGCGGAAGTAACCCGGGAGAGTGTGGGACGGTATGAAAGCGGTAGTTCGGGGGCGTTTGATAGCAATGGCGGCAAAGAAGAGGCGGCAGGCGGGAGTGGTGGAGGAAGGGTTGAGAACTCAGTTACGACAATTACTTAGAGAGCACCAGAGGACTGGGAGTAGGGCGGTGTTACAACAAATGACTAGAGTGCGGGAGGATTTGGAGGCGTTAAGATTGGGGGAACTAGCCTTCCAAATGAAAAGGCTGCAGCATGCATATTATGTTGGGGGTAATAAACCGGGTCGGTATTTAGCTCGGCAACTTAAAAGAAGGCATGTGCAGCAGCAGATATATAAGCTGAAAAATGAAAGTGGCGAATGGGAACATGGGACCGTCAATATCCAGGCAATTTTCAGTAGGTATTATAGGGCCCTGTATAAGGCGGAGCTGAGAGGATCGGAGGTGGAGATCAGACAATATTTGGGAAAACTTAATCTCCCGAAATTGGAGGAGATGGAACAGCAATGGATGGATAGGGCAGTTGAGGAAGGGGAGGTGTGGGTGGCAATCAGTGGCCTTAAGGAAGGCAAAGCCCCAGGTTTGGACGGTCTTACGGCCCGGTTTTATAAGACTTTCAGTTCCGAAATCTGTGGCGAACTTACCAGGGTCTTTAATGGTGTTCATTGGGGGGGTGGGGGGGCACTGCCGCGGTCAATGGCAGTGGCGGGTATAGCCTTGGTGCCTAAACCGGGGAAGGATAAGGGGGTGAGTGAGTCATACCGACCTATTTCTCTAATTTGGACGCAAAGATTTTGGTAAAGGTTTTGGCTACCCGTTTGCAGGACTTTTTACCCAAGTTGATAAATAATGACCAAATGGGCTTTATCCCCGGCAGGCAAGCCAGTGACAATATCCGGAAGCTATTAAATGTTCTTTGGGTGGCTCAGAAGGCGGGACTGGATTCGTTGGTGGTGGTGGTGGTGGATGCCGAGAAGGTGTTTGATAAAGTTGAATGGCCCTTTATGTTCGCTGTGTTACAAAGAATGGGGATTGGGACAGGGTTTCAAAACTGGATAGGTGCATTATATGACCAGCCGAGAGCTAGGATTCGAGTGAATGGTACTTATTCAGCAGAGTTTGAACTGGAGCGGGGCACTTGACAGGGGTGTCCTTTGTCCCTTTTGTTTGCGCTAGTCATTGAGCCTTTAGCACAATGGATTAGAGAGCATGATTCCATTAGGGGTATCCAAGTGGGTAGTGGAGAATATAAAATTTCTCTTTTTGCCGATGACATTATTTACACTGTGAGTAGGCCGGCAGAGTCGTTACCAATGTTGTTGGCGGAAATACAGGAATATAGTCTTGTTTTGGGATATAAAATGAATATGGGTAAAACTGAGATCTTGAAGATGGGTCCCCATATGGGAGGCTCAGTTGAGGCAGGATTACCCCTTTCAGTGGGCTAAGCAGAAGTTAAAATATTTGGGGGTCTGGATTTGCTGTGACTGGCGACAATTGAGGAGATTAAATTATGATCCTCTAGTTGCCGAAATTCTGAATGATCTTGTGAGGTGGGATAAGGCCACCTTTTCCTGGGTGGGGCGAATTGCCATTGTTAAAATGAATCTGCTGCCTAGGATACTTTATCTGTTCTTGGCATTGCCCATTGAGTTGTCAGTGGCACAACTGAAGCTGTTGCAGCAAAGAATTTTCTCTTTCATCTGGAGGAGACGTCTGCCCAGGCTAAATAGAAGGGTGATGTTTAAGCATAGAAGAGAGGGTGGACTGGGTGTCCTGGATTTGCTGCGATATTATACAGCGGCACAGTTGTGGGCGCTAGTCTATTGGAGGATAGGGCAGGAGGGGAGGCCTGAGGGTGGTTGCGAGCAGAGGTGGCCTTGAGTGGGCAAAGTGCGTTGGCAGACTGCATGTGGTTTACCGGCCAGGGGAGGGGGGATAAGGCAGGGGATGAGCTGAAAATGAGTCCCTTTACGGAGCTTACCCTAAAGGTGTGGAAACGGGAGAAAGCGCATCTGGTGGGGGGTTAGGGTAGCTATCCTACTTCAGAAAATTAGACGGTGTAGTGGCTTCCATGAGGGGGGAGAGCCGAGGTCTATAAAAAAATGGGAGGATAAGGGCTTGGTGTGGATGGGGCAGTTGTTCTCGGAGAGTGGCCAGCTGTCTACTTTTGAACACCTGCAGGAGCAATACGCCCTGGGGAAGGAGGATTGGTTTGGTTACTGTCAATTAGCACATTTTGTGCAGAACAGTTTGAAGGGGGTGGAAAGAGGAACAGTGCGAACCCCTTTTGAAAGGGTGTTACTCCATGGGGGGGAATCTCGGGGTCTTGTATCGCAGATCTATAGGGGATTGGAAAGGGGGGTGCTTATGTGGCGTGGATGCGGGACCTGGGTGGTTCTTGGGATGAGGAAAGGTGGGCGTCAGTTCATGAAGAAACTAAGATTGCGTCCAATTCGGCGGCGGTGCAGGAGCACTGCTATAAAATGCTGTATCGCATGTATATCACACCAAAACGACTAGCTAAGATTAATAAAACTAAAGATCCATGTTGCTGGAAAGGGGTGTGGGGCTCTGGGCATGTATTTACATGTGTGGAGGAAGTGTCCAGTGGTCCAAGGAATATGGCAATGGATGCAAGGTCTGGTAGGGACTATGTTGGGCTGGAAGGGGAAGTTAAGGCCGGAGCAGGTACTGCTGGGGGAATGGGGGGAGTCAGGGCATGAGTTGGGGTATCTATTGAAGATTTCCATCGCAGTAAGGATGGAAATAGCTTATAAATGGAAAGACCCTGGCGGCCCAGAAGTGGACCAAGTGCTAAAGCGAGTTGTATTTGTTTGTCAAATGGCAGAATTACAGGTGCGTTTGACCAACAAATTGAATGGATATCACCGTAAATGGCATCCCTTCATTCAATGGAGGCGGGAGGCGCTGAAGTAGTGGGAGTGCTTGAGGGGGGGGGATCATGCTCTAGGGGGAATTGGGGTAAGGATATGTGGTAAGTGGGATTTAGGATTTTGCTATGGGATTTGGTAGGGGGGTTGCTGCTGGTGTTCAGTACGGTGGGGGAAGCACGGTTCCATGGAGGGGAAGGAGGGGAGGTGAGGGGCCCTGAGGGTGTGGGGGAGGGGAGGTTTTATTTCTGCGGTACTGTTATTGGGATGTCTTTCAGTTGGGTTTCTTGTGATATGTTACTGTTTATGCTTATGCACTTATGCTGTTTTATGGGCTACAGGTTACTAGAGGAGGTGTGGGTGGTGATTTGATTAGAGGTTGTTCACATAATGTTGTGTGGGGGGCACTTATTTGATGTAGCCTGGGTTTGTTGGATATTGTTTTTCCAGTCCTGTACTATTATGTTTCATTGACTGTGCATTAATAAAAAACTTAATACAAAAAAAAAAAAAACACGGAAAGATGATATAGGCATGGTATGCCCTCTTATATTCTTCACAATCTGCTAGCATCATTAAGATATTACAGAAGGAGTGGCATTTGGTACAAACCCTTCCAGCCTTTCAAGATTTAAAGTTAACTATTGCACATAAGCGCAACATTAATTTACAGAATCTTTTGGTACCTTCGGCTTTCACAGAAAGAAAGCTTTTGTCTAAATTTAAAGGGCAATATCAATGTGGTAAATATTCAGTGTGTTTGAACTCTACCTGTGCGCAACACTTTTATCCATCCTACAACCAATCAAACATTTCACATTGACGATTTTTCCAATTGTGAAACTAAAAATGTAATATATGTGGTACAGTGCCCCTGCCAAAGGTTATATGTAGGGAAAACTACTCGCAGTATCCGAACTAGAATAGTGGAACTAAAAGTTGCATAAAAAGAAATTTGGTTGACAAACCTCTTGTTCAGCATTGGCAAGAGGCTCATCACAAGGTTATGGATTTAAGATTTTTTGTTATTAAAAAAGTTTTAAAACCAATTGGAGGGGTGGTGATACCGACAAAACCCTTATGAGGCTTGAGCAGAGGTATATTTTTCTTTTGGACACAGTGGTACCCAGTGGACTAAATTTAGACAGATTTATCATTTTTTTCTTTAGTTTCTGCATTTTATCTTATTTATTAGTATTTATTCCTTTTGTTTACCTCTGCTGCATATGTCCATGTTGTTTATTTGCAGAATGGTGAATTTGTGTGTATTGGAATTTTTAATTTTTGTTTTCTCGTTTTTTATAATCTCCAGGAACAAGCAGGAATGTAGTCTTCACATATGGGTATCGTCGGTACCGACGGAGCCTGCGCAGGAACGCTGCCCAGCGTCCAATTAGGAAGCGCTTGGGAGCATCCCACAGCACCTGCGTGCTGCCTTCCCGCCTTTCCCAACTGCCTCTCTCCAGTTCTTCGTTTTCCACAGAGCCAGCAGGTCGTGTTCCTGTCACCGCAGAAAATTCTTTCCTTTATTCTTTTTTTGTGGTCGTGTCTGCCTTTCCCAATGCTATACCGGTACCGCCGGTGGTTCTTTCTTTCTTTTCAAAAAAATAAAATCAAATAATCCTTTTTCCAACTTTCTTTCCAGGTGCACGCCATTTTGGGCCTTAGGCCTTAGGCCCAAAATTTCCTACACTATGGAGAAACCCGCCTCGGGTTTTAAAAAATGCACCAAGTGTGGCAGTACCATCTCCGTCACCGACACCCATGAGTGGTGTCTTAAATGTTTAGGTCCTGACCACTCCATCTCCGAGTGTATGGCTTGTGCCATGATGTCCAGAAGGGGTCGACAGAACCGAGCTGCCAAGCTCAGTGCCCTTTTTCCTTCCGATGCAGCTTCGGTGACATCGATGTCTTCCAGGGCTTCGTCTTCCTCCCATGGATCTCAAGTAACTAAACATAAGTCCAGTCGGTCCTCAAAGGGTAGATCTCCTTCTAAGCATCGAGATGCCTCTGGCGTTGCCCTTGAGGGTTCCATACCGGCAAAATTGTCCCGGCGGGAGGCTTCGGCTTCCAAAGCATTATCGGGGCTCCAGGATGTTCTCGAGTCCTCAACCTCGGCAGAACTACTAGTGCCATGCTTTGGGGTACCGGTTGCATCCGGTACTGACACACAGGCATTGGCAGCTTTGATAGCCCAGAGGTTCCTGGCTATTGAACGCAGTCTGGCGGCTCTCCTTGCGGCATCGACGCCCTCGGAACCGTGTCAGACGGTTCCATCGGTGCTGGCACCGATAGCATCGACATCGGTATCAGCTTTGCCGGCACGCAGTCATGTGATGCCCTCTGGTGCCGATACACCGGTACTGATTACCCCCGGTACCGACTTCGGTCAGTATGGGTATCGGGCTCTTCAAGAGCATCCAGACAGACGGTACTTCGAATCCTCGGAGGACTCCGAATATTCTGACAGCTCTGCCGGTACCGGTATACTTCTCCCAGAGGAGCCTTCCTCTCCTAAACGTAGGATGTCTCCTCCAGAAGATATTTCCTTTCAGGATTTCATCAGGGAGGTGGCTCGTGGATTGTCCATTACTGTGACTCCTGAAACAGAGCCCAGAGCTAAGGAGTTGGAGATTTTACAATATCCCAAAGCTCCTAAGGAGGCGGCTACCTTGCCTATCCATGAGATTTTACATCATCTCATGTTGAGAATGTGGGAGACACCTCTTACCACCTCTCCTCACTCTCGCAGACTGGATACTATGTATCGAGTCCCTCCTTGTCCTGGCTTCCAAAAATCTCAGCTTCCCCACCACTCCATTGTTGTGGAGTCAGCTATCAGAAGGATCAGGAATACAAAGAGGCATGCCTCTAATCCTCCAGGACGTGAGTGTAGAACCTTAGATGCCTTTGGACGTTGTACCTTCCATGCTTTCTGCCAGGATCGGTTCCTATATTTTATATATGGGAATGTTCCTTAAAGAGGTCACAGGAGATTTAGAGGTTTTGAGCCCTCTTCTTCCTGAGGACAGAAGGCAGGATTTTCTCACACTGGTTAAACATGCCCAGGATTTTTCAAAGTTTGTCAATCGTGCAGCTTTTGACTGTTTTGAGTGCATAAGCAGAACCTCTGCCATTGCCATAGGTGCATCCGATTTGGAGCTCTGGGTGCAGGACAAACTGGGAAATATCCCTTGTATAGGTGAGAATCTATTTGGCAAGAATTGGCAAGAAAAAGCCAATGAGATGGATGCTGAAAACTCTACTTTGGATAGGCTATCCAAAGGCACAGCTGATCCTGCCAGAAAGGCTTCTTGAAAAATTTCTTTCTTCTCGAAAAAGAGGTTTTATCCCTCTTATTCCCAACAGGGACGTTCTGCAGGTCAGCTTGTCCGAAAGGGTCAGCAACCACCTAAACAAAGGAAAGCAGAGACTGCCAAGCCTCAACCGTCTCAGCCTCCACAAGACCTTTGACTTTCATCTAGAGAACTTAGCCTTCCTGGCCCTCAATGGACCAGAGCCTTCCACCATTCCAGGAAGGTTATGTCACTTTGCCCCCAGGTGGGAGCAGATAACAGCAGAACATTGGACACTCTCCAACTCTAACTCCCACTCAGTCTCTAGAGTTCATAGGAGCTTTGCTGGATACCAAAATAGCAAGGGCCTATCTCTAGGAACAAGCAGGAATGAGTCTTCACATATGGGTACGTCGGTACCGACGGAGCCTGCACGGGAACGCTGCCCAGCTTCCAATCAGAAAGCTTTTGGCAGCATCCCTCGCGCCTGCGCGCTGACTTCCCGCCTTCTCCAGAGCCTCTCTTCAGTTTCGTTTTTCCGCGGAGCCGGCAGGACGTCCTCCTGTCACCGCAGAAACTTTTCTTTTTACTTACTTTAATTACTTTAGTTTGTGTTTTCTTGTGGTCGCGGCTGTATTCCCCGCTGCCACCGGTATCGCCGGTGGATTTTTGACTACATTCTGAGAAACTTTTTCTTCAGTTTTTTGCCTTAACTTGTTGGGCCTACCAGTCCTCTTCATTATGGAGCCTTCTTTTCCTAAGAAGTGCTTTCGATGTGGAAACATCTGTTTCTTTTTAGACACCAATAGTTTGTGTCTCAACTGTGTGGGTCCTGACCCTTTTTCCCCTGACTTGTCAGGGGATAATTTTGTGAGGAAACCTTCAGTTTTTAGAGTTTCCCTCGATACCATTTTTTCCTCGGCAGTGAGGGTACCCGGTTTCTCCACTTCACAGGATCAGGTAACCCACAAACAGTCTGTTAAGACTAGTCAATGCTTGAATGGTATGTCCCATGCCCAGCATGGTGACTGCTCCGGCCTTACCCTCAAGAATCCATTGGCATTACCCCTGCGGGAGTCTTCGGGCTCCAAAGCGTTAAAAGGGTTTCAGGTTGTTCCTGGGGCTCACCCCTCACAGAACATACCTGAGCCATGCTCGGGGGTGGTATCCGCTTCGAGCGGTACTGAGCCTCCGGCATCGGCACTGGTGTCGAGTGTTCCACTCTTCACCAGGGATCGTCATCGGGCATCCTCGGTACCTTCGGGACCGATCGATACGCACCGGATTGACTTCCCTCGATCCCAGTCCTGTACGGTGCGGGTATCCGCTTCGAGCGGTACCGATACCCCGGCATCGGCTTCGGTGTCGAGTGTTCCACTCTTCACCAGGAATCGTCCTCTACCATCTTCGGCGCCCTTGGGGCCGGTCGATACGATACCGATGGACATTTCCATATCTCAGCCATGCTCCGGGACGGTACCGGCGTCGATCGGTTCCGATACCCTGGCATCGGCATCGAGGTGGACCGCCTTACCCTTTGCAAGGGGTGGTCATCGGGTATCCTCTGTACTGTCGGTACCAATCGATGTAACCCAGGCTGCCTTAGTGGTATCGGCATCGCCGATACTGCCACCGGCATCGGAACCCTCGCGACATGCATCGATAGCCTCGCTTTCTTCAATGCCGAGTCTTGAACCGTTATCTAGTCTCGGACTGGGTACCGACGCATCCCGGAACCGACTCCTGTCGTTTCCAGATAGGCAGTTCCGAAGATCCTAGCCATAACTCTCTCATGCTCTTGGTACCACTGCAGCAGTCCCCGATGGCAACTTCAACTGCTGGTCCTGTATCAGTATCGATGTCGATGCCTGTTCTTGCACCGATTCCACCGATGCCTAGTTTGGAACCGATACCTGGCATTGATGCAGTACCCACTGCCTCTAAGTTAACATGCCAGTATCCCTGTCCATCTACTAGGTTACTTTCTTCACACCACTGTACGTCCTCTGGTGCTCAGCCTCTTTCTTTAGCCTTACCAGGGATGGTTCCCATAGGAGATCAGTCTTTTCAGGCTTTTCTCCTGGATATGGCAACCTTTCTTAATATCTCTATCCCTGGTTGTGATGCTACTCATGGCTCACCGGCACAAATGGAAAATATGATGCTTCCTTTACATCCTGCTCTGCAGGATCTCCTTCTGAGGGTCTAGAAATTGCCCTTACGACTTCCTCTAGTTTCTACAACCACTGAGGTTCGGTACCGGGTGCCACCCTCTCCAGGGTTTCAAAAGCCTCAACTTTCTCATCGTTCCCTTGTAGTGGAATCAGCACTAAGGAAAGTTAAGAGCAAGAAGAAGCATTCTTCTTATCCGCCAGGTCGTTCTTCAAGAACACTCAATGCTTTTGGTCGTCAGGCCTTCCAAACCTCTATGCTGGCCTCCAGAATTCTTTCATATATTTTTCACATGAGTCTAACACTCCAGGAAGTCGCAGAGAAATTCTCTTTTGACCCCTTTTTTACCAGAACCCAAGGCTACTGATTATTCCTTGCTCGTCAATCACAGCCGGAATATATCCTGGTTCCTGTCTCGTGCTTCTATAGACTCTTTTGAGTCCGTTAGCAGATCCTCTGCTATTGCCATTGCAGCACGTCGCAGAGCCTGGCTTGAAGCTTCAGACTTGAGCAGATGGGCACAAACTATACTGGCTCATTCTCCTTGTACAGGAGAAGGTCTCTTTAATAAGGAGGCTTTACGTCAGGTTGCTCAATGCTCCACTGACTCTCCTTCCACTAAAGACCAATCTAAGCCACCTCCTTCTTCAAGGGGTAGGAAATGTCCTACCAAACCTTCTTTCCCTAAGAAAAGAAAGTTTCATTCATCTCCTGCCCATCATTCGGCTGTACCTAAACAAGGGACGCCTCAGCCTAGCCTGAAGTCCTCCAGCTCTGGCCAGTCTCAGCATTCCCAGCAACCATAGGGGCCGGGAATTGTAATCTACAGTTCACTTCTACCCATTAAAAGTTTATTCACTGTGCTCCTCTTTTTCAGTGTACTAACCTGTCGGAAAATTTTTGTTCAGGGACTACAGACTTCTCCTCTTCTTACTCTCTAGAAGAGCAGTTGCAACTATCCCCTGATAGTTCTATCCCAACTGAACATTTTTTCCTTCAGTTGACTTACCCTATGGGTATGTCACCCTCCAATTACTTACTCTACCCTCTCAACTGGGTTTTTTCCCTGACTGAGGGGTACCATGCTGAAAAGCTTCTCTAGCAAGCTCGTTCCTCAGACAAGGAGAGGGGATATCTCCTCTTCTCTTGTCTGTTTTTCTTTATTGAACACAGGACAATCTCTCTGCTGTTTCCGTCAGCAGCTGTGCCTGCAGGAGTTACAGTAATTGTATTACTGGTACTTTTTCCAAGTTCCAGTCCCTTGTTCAAAATGTTGTCTAGCCTCAGTAGTGATTCCAAGCTATTCGTCATCTATCTTGGATCCTCCTACTCCTTTAGGCTTTCTCACATTACTCTAACCATCTCCTCTCCTAGGATATGGCAACACACCTGACTTCAGTCAGTTTGTCTCATATCTCTCCTGCACAATGCTCTCTGCGGTCTTCAGAGAAGCTTTCTACTATGAGGGCCTTGCTATAGAGCATTGACCTTGTCTCTGAAGCTTCTCTATTAGTAGGGAAAAGCTTATAAACCCTTCCCATGCCTGTGAGGGTTCTCCACACCCTCTAGCCTGGGGTGTTAACACGAGATATCAGTTCTTCTGCGTGAAAATCCAAGGCTGATGTTTACGCATGCTACCTCTGGGTCCCTCCAGTAGGTCCCTCTGGTATCTTCTCTGCGTTTCTGCACATCTGCCATGTCAGTGTTCTGTGGAACTCCCGCCTTGTTCCTTACAGATTCATATGATCATCTGTTCTCACGCGAACATCACGGTTATCTGGTTGGATTGCCTTCCTGCATCCCTCAATCCACGGAAATAGATTCTCTATACATATCCCAAGTGGGTTCACCCTCTTGTAGAGCGCAGAATTTTTTTTCTTTTATATTCCCCATGTACAGTTATGGGGCTGGGTGGTAGACATGTATCTTCAACCTGTTGTCTTGTATGTAGCATCTCCATATATGTCTACATACCTATATCATTACTCTGGTGGTGCAAAACCATGCCCCACAAATGTATCTATATTTACGTATATTATATCTATAGATATATATGTATTTTGATACATTTCTCCACCCATATCCTAATATACACATCTGGACATGTGTATATATATTTATATATCTATATATATATTCCATCAACATATATATATCTGTATATATATGTGTCTGTTGGGGGGCTTCTTAAGGGTTGATATGTCTTACACACTATCACCCTTACTGTCTATACTAAATGTTTTACCTCTTAGAGGTTTTAGACAGTCTATCGCCCTACTTCGCATACCATATTACGATGCAGAAACTGTTAGGCACCAATAACCACTATGGTGCTAACATCTTCCATTTTTTCTTTAAGTCCTTGAAGCATCAAGCTTCAATATTTTTCCTATCTCTCGCCAGCTAGGAAAAACAGTGTACATCTTTATCTTTGAGTACACAGCTGTTCTCCTTGGGAATAGGGGTTTTCCAGTCCCCCTCTTCCCGCCAGGACTGGGCTAGTTCTCCAACTCCGTCAGTCGTCTTCCTTTAGTCCTCAATGTTAATGACCTTATGCCTAAAGGAGTTTTCAGCTTTTTCCCATAAAGCTTTCTATTGAAGACCTGACATCTAATCCTACCCAGTTGACACCTGGATCGTCTACTACCTCCAGGTCTGGACCTTCATCCTCACTGCTGGGAGGTCACCTTGAAGATTCCGCCACTGCTTATCCAGTAGACTCCATCATGCTTTCTACTTCCTACAATACAGTAGGTAAGCTGCATATTTTGAGTGTACATTAAATGGGTTTTAATGCTACTCATCATATATGCCAAGGACTCCTGTAGTCTGTAGGACCCTCAGTCCTTGGCTATGCTGTTTCTTTCCTCACAGCTCCTTTATTTTCAACTCCTACCCTCCATCCCACATCGGATGCCGGGGATTCCTGGAAACAAAATGCACCCCTGCTCCAGGCTCCTGCATTTTTATGGGATCTCCCCCTGGCATCTCCAGCTAGGGAGTCCCCATATGTGAAGACTCATTCCTGCTTGTTCCTAGAGATAGCACAGTTACTTACCTGTAACAGGTGATCTCTGGGAACAGCAGGAATTAGTCTTCACAACCCTCCCACCTCCCCTAGGAGTTGCATCTCTTTATCTTCTTCTTCCTTTTCTCTTTCGCCTTTGTCTCAGCTTTGAAACTCAACTGAAGAGAGGCTCTGGAGAAGGCGGGAAGTCAGCGCGCAGGTGCGAGGGATGCTGCCAAAAGCTTTCTGATTGGAAGCTGGGCAGCGTTCCCGTGCAGGCTCCGTCGGTACCGACGTACCCATATGTGAAGACTAATTCCTGCTGTTCCCAGAGATCACCTGTTACAGGTAAGTAACTGTGCTATCTCCCCCAGGCCCATTGCCTTCGTATGGTGCAGTTAGCTTCTCAAGCAGTGCTAAGACCTCATCTCACTGCCCGAGAAATGCTACAACTACTAGGCCACATGGCATCTACCGTGCATGTGGTTCCTTATGCTCGCCTCCATATGAGAGCAGCCCAGTGGACTTTATCCACTCAATGGACTCAGGCATCAGGGTGCCTGTCAGACAAAATAGCAAACACAAATCGCCTTATTTTGTCCCTCCAATGGTGGCAGTTCACTCAGAACCTGTTGCTGGGGTCCCCTTTTCAACAACCCTTACCCCAGGCAACTCTCAGAACAGATGCTTCACCAGTGGGTTGGGGAGCTCATCTGCAAGACCTCTCCACCCAAGGCACCTGGACTCCACAGGAGACTCATCTACATATCAATCTCTTAGAGCTCAGAGCAATCTTCCTTGCTCTTCGAGTGTTCCATACCCTGCTCAGCTACAAGACAGTCCTCATTCATACGGACAATCAGGTAGCCATGTTCTACGTGAACAAGCAGGGGGGAACAGGCTCTCTTGTCGCTTTGCAGCAAAGCTTTGTGACTATGGGCCTTCGCCAGAGAGCATCATATTCACCTCCTGGCAATTTATCTTCCAGGCATACAAAACTCTTGGGCAGACAGACTCGGTCGAGTTCTGCTTACACATGAATGGTCTCTACATGCAGACCAGGTGGCCAGGATTTTTCAAATTTGGGGAACCCCAGACATAGACCTCTTTGCAAGTCTGTTGAATGCTAAACTTCCCCGGTTCTGTTCCAGAATTCCGGCTCAGGGTTCTCAGGCCAGGGATGCCTTCCTCCTTCACTGGGGTCAAGACTTCCTTTATGCCTTTCCACCCATTCCCCTAATTCCCAAAACCCTGTTCAAGCTTCAGAGAGACAGAGGGCAGATGATTCTCATAGCTCCACATTGGCCACGGCAAGTGTGGTACCCTCTACTTCTACATCTCTCTCAAGCCCCCTCCCTGGAGTTAGGGTCTGCTCCAGATCTCCTGTCACAGGAGGACGAAAGGTTATGGCATCCCAGTCCCCAGTCTCTGCATCTCAGAGCTTGGTTGCTGAAGGCCTAGATCTTCATGATCTTCCTCAGCAAGTAAAGGATGTCCTTTATGCTTCCAGGAAACTTTCCACTAGACGATCTTATGCTTTCAAGTGGAAGAGGTTCACTATATGGTGTTCGCAGAAGGGTCTTAACCCCCTGGCGATACCTCTGGAATCATTACTTGAGTATCATCTTCATTTATTCAATGCAGGACTTAAGACTAACTCAGTGAGGGTCCATTTGAGTGCTATTGCAGCTTCTTTCAAGCCTCTAAATGGACAACCTATTTCCTCCCATCCTCTTATAGCAAGATTTATGAGAGGCCTTCTTCTAACTAAGCCTCCCATTAGGCCACCACCGGTGGCATGGGACTTAAACCTGGTTCTTGGTCAGCTCATGAAGCCACCTTTCGAACCCTTAGCTACTACCTCATTGAAATTCCTTTCTTGGAAGGTTCTTTCTCATTGCAATCACATCAGCACGTCACATGAGTGAGTTGCAAGCACTAGTGGCTGATTCACCTTATACAAGGTTCCATCATGACAAGGTAGTCCTTAGGACTCATCCACACTTTATGCCAAAGGTGGTCTCGCCTTTTCATCTTAACCAAGCAGTCTACCTGCCTGTTTTCTTTCCAAGACCTCATGCATCAAATGCAGAAAGGAATCTTCATACTTTGCACTGTAAAAGAGCTTTAGCCTTTTACTTGCAAAGAACACAGCAACATAGAAAGTCCTCTCAACTCTTTGCTTTTGATCCTTCTCATTTTGGACTTCCAGTCTCCAAGAGAACCTTCCTCTGGAGGGCCATGTCACAGCTCACAATGTGAGAGCCATGGCAGCTTCAATGGCTCATCTGCACTCTGTGTCTATCGACGACATCTGTCGAGCAGCCACTTGGGCCTCGGTTCATACCTTCACAGCCCATTACTGCTTGGACAAGGACTCCCGCCGGGATGCCTTGTTTGGTCAGGCTGGTCAACACCTGTTCCGTACCTAATCAACTCCTACCCACCATCCCTGGTTGGATGCCAGAGATCCATGGGGGGAAGTGGAGCCCTGTCCCAGGGACACACTACTTCTGGGGTCTCTCCCTGGCATCTAAAGCTAGGGAGTCCCCATATGTGAAGACTATTGCTTGTTCCTGGAGATAGCATAGTTACTCACCTGTAACAGGTGATCTCCGGGAACAGCAGGAATTTAGTCTTCACAACCCACCCACCTCCCCTAGGAGTTGTATTTTTCTCTCTCTCTCTCTCTCTCTCTTTCCCTCAGCTTTAAACTCAACTGGAGAGAGGCAGTTGGGAAAGGCGGGAAGGCAGCACGCAGGCGCTGTGGTATGCTCCCAAAAGCTTCCTAATTGGACACTGGGGAGTGTTCCTGTGCAGGCTCCGTTGATACCGACGATACACATGTGAAGACTAAATTCCTGCTGTTCCTGGAGATCACCTGTTACAGGTGAGTAGCTATGCTTTTTTGGAAAGGTGTCCTCGGGACAGCCTTAGCAGGTTCCCTTCTGTGTAGGGGAAGCTTGGGTACATCCCCTTCATCTGGTCTGGTGGGACAATAAGTAAGGAAAAATATCTTCCCTGCTATTTTTTTCCTTAAGTTCTTCCAGACCAATTCTGGGTCCTATGCATTCTATATTAATTTTTCTTCTGCTCAGCCTAGGCAAGTTATATTTGAAACTAGTATGTCAGATTTGTATTTGATCCTGTTACTCTTGTAGGTAGCTTTTTGGTTCCTGCTTGCTGGTGGCCATGGGTACCCCTTCACTTTTTGAGGTGGAGGGAGATTCATAAATTGCTTGAGTGCGTATATACTTGAGAGTTGCAGTCTACACAGCACCCTATGAGAGTGAGGTCAGCAATCTAGTTCAGTCTCCATCTGCTGGTAGGGATATGTAAACTATTCTGAGCTACTGGTTGGATGGGTTATGAAGAATTAACTTGATTTCCATTTATAAAATAATTTAAATTTATTAGATATACAGTTATGTATGCACACCTGATCCCCCACCAGATTTTTAAAGAGGTATTCAGGGGAAGGGGTATAAAGATTGACAGGTGGGTGAATTCTGGGTCCACCCCTTTTCAGACCATGAAGGTGCATGTGCATGCATTCCTGAAAGGAGCTGCATTGGTTCTGACTATAACTTATTGTTTGGCATTTTAATTTTGTCAGTTTAATTTTTTCCTCACAAGAGGCAAAGAAAAAAAGAAGAGAACCTCCGCAGCCAAACACTGGAGTCCACAGGAAAGTAGAAGAGACCACAGCCACACTTGTAGTCATTGCAAACAATTTTATTCAGCGGACCCGACTTGGCCAACTTTAGGATGTAAAGTCTGCATCGGGGATCTAAAATAAAAACCAAAATACAATATACATTTTTCATATTAAAGATACCATTGAGTATAAGAACCAACAAGCACAAACATATTGACAAGAAGGAACAATTGCCAGCATATACTATGACAGTCATTCGCCTATCAATCCAATTAGGAAAGATGTAAATTGCTTAACCGTACAGAAAAAAAATATCTAAGTATGTAATAAACTGCCTCAGTTGTGTGTAGATTTCTTGTAAGTGAAGAGCTACCATAAATGATGTCAAGAGCAAAAGGCTGTAAATTCAAATATATGGAAATGGTATCCTACCAATTAAGATCTTTAGTGCATAAGAAGCAACCATAACAAGTGTGGAAAAAAAAAAGGAAAAACCTTCACAATCACTATAGAAAAGATAAAAAAATATGTCCCACCAGTGGTTGAGGCTCGGCTTAAAAGACCACAATACTACCTATAACAAATAAGAGCAGAAGTGAATGGCTAATGTCAAAAGTGAAATCGGCAGTAAAAGTAGTCAATGAAACAAGTGCCTAAATGGACCATTTGCTACTTCATGGAGCTTAACAGTCCTCTAAGGGGACCACATAAAACTAATTTTTCCTACCTGTTTTGCAGGCTATCAGAAAATGATGCATTTCAATCAGTCATTTTTGAAAATGGAATGTTTGTAATAACAGATTTCCATTCTGTTAAAAACTTTAAAAGATCCTAATGCACATTCAAATGTTCTCCGGGAACAAGCAGGAAGTCAGTCCTCGCATATGGTTGCCAACGGAGCCCTGCGCGGAAGCTTCTTCCCAGCTTTCAAAGAGAGCCTTTGGGAGATATACCACACATACGCGGTCCTCTTACCGCCCAAGTGTGCCATCTTACCTCAGTCTCCTTTTTTCCATGGAGCTCACCGGGCATGTGTCTGATTTCCCCGGAAAAAATGTCAGTTCTTTCTGTCTTGGGAGTTCTTTTTTCCATTGTACCAGTTTCCTTTTCCTCCCCCGAGCTTGCTTGCCTCGACATTGCTTCTCTGGTTTGTTTGGGGGAGTTTTCTTTCTTTTTTGACCGGTGCGGTTTCATGCCCTTTTTATTGGCAGAGCCCCAGGTCTTTGACCTCACTGGGGCCCTTTTCCCCCCACATGGCCACTGCCAGCGGCTTCAAGAGAGGTGATCTGTGTTCATGGACCATTTCCTCACCAACACACATAACTGCTGCTTCAGGGCAGACCACTACCCCTTAGATCATGGCCTCTGTAAAAAGATGTCCTCCAAGGCCATTAAGAGTAGTCAGCAGCAGCAGCATGACCAGATCTTCCAAAGGTCAAACTCTGCCCTGGAGTCTCCAGTGATGCTGTGCTCCAAGCCCCCATCTAGGACCCTGGAGCCCCAAAGTGATCTTGCTGCCTCTGACCAAGAGCGTGGGTCCTCTGGAGTACCGCAGAGGTGGAGCACAAGTAGTAGTCCTCAAAGGCAGCATCCGTGGACAAGACGGGGAAGTCGGGTAAGTCCCCCGCCAGGTCCTACAGCCAACGCTGTGAGTCTGAGGGATCAGAGTGGGAGCAGCCTACCAAGGTCAGCTGAAAAGAAGCATCGGCCTCCAATGACTGGTCTCTGACCCCCAAGGCCATCCTGGTCGGAACTCCCCCCCCCCCCCCCCTTGTCTGAGCCGGCACTAGGCCCAAGACCCTCTGGCTGCGCCGAAGGCTGCAAAGCCATCTGGACTGGAGACCAGACTGGCAGCCTTGGAGCATATCCTGTTGCCTTCATAGCCCAGCAGCGGGCCTTGCCCAGGCGTCTAGGACCTCAACGTGTCTGACTTCCTCAGATATCGAGCTGATCCTTGAGCGCCATCAGCCTCTATCTTCATCCCTATTCTCAGGACAGAGGTTTTCCATGATGAGTGGACGTGACTTTGTCCGAGGAGCATCTACGGTCAGGCTTGACCTAGACTCCTCCACCGACAACGATTTGGACCTGGAGACAGAGGACGAGGAATCACCAGATATCCATTGCCACCGCGATGTGCCCTTGGACCAGTCTCTCTGAGACCTGACGCTGGCCCCTGCCCGAGGATATGGCCTTCCTCGACTTCATGTGGAACATGACAAAGGCATTGTCATTTGACACTGTCAGAGAAGGACCCTCGCATGGAGGAGCTCGAGATCCTCGGTACGAATCCCCCTCCAAAGGAGTTACTTACAGTGCCTGTTCCCCCGATCCTGGAACGGCTGCTCCTCCGCATGTGGGAAAGGCCAGCATCGGTGCCCATCGTGAGCAGACGGCCATACTTGATGTATCAGATCCGCTGGAGCTCGTGCTTCCAGAAAGCACAACTGCCACAACTCCGTGGTGATGGAGTCTGCCATGCATCTGCTCAAGAGCCAGAAGACACACTCCTCAGTGCCCCCTGATAGGAAGGCCTACATCTTGGATGCCCTGGGTAGAAGGTGCTACCAGGGCTTGATGCTCATCGGCCAGATCCAGGCATACCAGCTGTACATGGGTATGTACTTGAGGGATCTGGCGAGGGAACTCTGTTTTTGGCTGGTCTCTCTGAGGAACCCCTTCAGCAGTTCCGGAACCTGTCTTCTGCTGTCGGAGTGCTCCAAATTTATGACTTGAGCAGCCTATGACAGCTTCAAGCTGGCGGCTAGAGTATCATTGGCAGGCATCGGTGCCTGAAGCTAGGCTTGACTACAGTCTTCCGACCTGGAGCAGTGGGTTCAAGACAAATTGGTTGAAGGCTATGAGTAAAAAGCCCCCTTAATCGAAGAAGGGAAGAGCTTACGGAAACTACCTTCAGTATCAGCCCTCCCCAGCAGCCCAAGGGACATGGGCATGGCCCTCGTAAGCAGAACCCTCCCAAAACCCAAGCACCAGCTCTGGCACAGCCTGGTGGGAGTTTTTGACTCCTTTGGGCATAGCCTCTCCGCCCCCAGGAAGCTAGCAGCCCACAGGGGAATGTCTTATCCTGTTTGCCCACAGGTGGCCAACCATAACCACAGACACCTGGACCCTCCAGGTGGTCAAGGAGGGCTACCTATTCCACTTGGAGCAGACTCCCCCTCCATTCTTCCCAGGAGAGCCCACCAGGACTCCCCTCCACCAGATCTTGCTACTGCAGGAGCTCATAGGCCTTCTCAAAGACAGAGGTGGAACCTGTACCCCCACACCTCTGGGGCAGAGGGTTCTACTCCAGGTGCTTCTTGTACCAAAAAGAACGGGGGGGGGGGGGGGGGCTGGGCTAAGGCCCATCCTAGACCTGCAGGACTTGAACAGATTCCTAATGAGAGAGAAGTTAAAGATGCTCTCCCTTCAGATGTTGCTGCCATACCTCCAGCAGGGAGACTGACTGTGCTCCTTGGTCTTAATGGATGCGTATACTCGCATCCTCATTGATCCCAGCCAATGGCAATACTTTGTGATGGGGGGCACCCAGTACTAATACAGGGTCCTACCCTTTGGCCTGGCTTCTGCCCCAAGAATCTTTACCAAGTGCCTCGCGATGATTGTGTCCCACCTCAGACTCCGAGGAGCCTTCGTCTTCCCCTATCTAGATGACTGGCTCATCAGAGGGTGCTTGGCCGCAAGGATGCAGCAGGCCATGGCCTGCACCGTCAGTGTCCTACAACATCTGGAGTTCGTCATTAACCACCCCACATCTCACAACTTCCTGACCCAGTGTCTGGAGTTCATAGGAGCATGGTTAGACACCCTACAAGCCAGAGCATGCCAACCTCCTCAAGCTGCTGGCCGCAAATGTACAACACAAATGCACCGTATCTGCTCGCCTCCTGCTTCGCCTGCTGGGCCACATGGCATTCACAGTCCATGTTACCCTAGACACCCGCCTCTACTTGAGGGCTGTCCAGTGGTGCCTCCACTCCCAGTGGACCCAGGTCACTGGACGGCTGGGATAGGGTGATGGTGACTTTGCCAACTTGCAGACTTCCTTGACTGTTGGCAGGCTCCACAGCACCTCCAGGCAGGGATGCCCTTCCAAATCCCTGCTTCCCAGAGGGTCATCACCACGGACGCCTCCCTGCAGGGTTGGGGTGTACGCTGCGAAGATCTCTGCACCCAGGGCAGCTGGTTGCAGTCAGAGAGCCAACTGCAGATCAACCTGCTGGAGCTTTGAGCCATATTCATGGTTCTCTGAGCCTTTCGCCACCACCTGCAGCACCAGTCGTGCTGGTCCAAACGGGCAGTCAGGTGGCAATGTTCTATGTGAACAAGCAAGGGGGGTACAGGGTTCTATGCCCTCTGTCAGGAGGCAGTGGCTCTCTGCTCCTTTGCGCTCCACAGTGGGATGCTCCTGCGGGTGATGTATCTGCCGGGCCAGCTCAGTGCCTTAGTGGACAAGCTGAGCAGGGTCCTCCAACTGCATGAGTAGCGGCTGAATTCCAGGGTGGCTTCTCGGCTCTTTTGACACTGGGGTTTTCTGCTGATGGACCTCTTCGTGAGTCCAACCAACATTCACCTGCCCCGCTTCTGTTCTTGCCAACTGCATCCCTCACGGTGGCAGCGGATGCGTTCCTCATCGCATGGATGGGGAGAGGGCTTATCTATGCCTTCCCACCCAAACCACTGATTGCCAAGACCCTTTTCAAGGTTCAGCACGACGGGGTTATCGCTGATACTGATTGCCCGTCTCCCCCCCCCCCCCCCCCCCGAGCATGGTTCTCACTGCTGCTCTGCTTATCTTCGGTGCCCCCAGTCCCCCCCCCTTAGGGAGTGCCCCAGAGTTACTGTCGCAGGAGGAGGGCTCCCTCCTATACACCAACCTAGGGTCCCTGTCACTAATGCCTTGGCTGCTGAAAGGGTAGCCTTGGCCCCTTTCAGGGGAGGTGGAGGAGGTGGTCATGGCCTCCCGCAGGGTGTCCATGATGGTAGGAAGGGGGCCGTGCATGCGTGGTGCATCTCCCAAAGGCTTTCTTGAAAGCTGGGGGAAGGTTCTGTGCAGGGCTCTGGCAATGTCACCCATATGTGAGGACTGATTCCTGCTGTTCCTGGAGAACACCTGTTACAAGTGAGTAACTACACTTTATTTTCCTTGGCCATTGTTATCTTCACTGTTAGGAATTGCTCATGAGAGACTGGGCATTCATATGGCAAAGTAATGTGGGCAGGTGCAAAGCGATGCACGTAAGGAGAATTACCCATATTCGAGATATACAATGTTAGGTTCCACACTAGGAGTTCCACACTAGGAGTTCCTACGCAGGAAAAGGACCTAGGTGTCATGGACAATACATTGAAATAAAGCAAACAGTATGCTGGGAATTATTAGGAAAGGAATAGAATAAAAGAGCACATATCAAAATGCAGGGCTTGACAAATCCCTGTTGCCATGGTGCCTTGAAATCGCACGCTGTGCCAAAGATTTCATGGCCCCCCCCCCCCCAAATATTTTGTTGGCTGCAGCTGCTGAAAAACATGGCACTTTGGACTTCCCCACCGCGATTAGCTTTATGCTTGGTCATTATACTCACAACTTGGTGTTCTGTGCGCAGGATAAAATATCTTTTATGTTACCTGACATGGCACCTTGTTCACATCTGCTTTGCAAGTGTAATGAAGGGATTGGTGGGCTTGAGGGCTGGGAGGAATCATCAGAGGGAATGTAGCATGTGTGCAATTGGGGGTTGGAAGGGAGGGATGCAATGTGAGTAAGAAAAAGCATCAGTGGAAGGAAGTTATGTAAGTCTACCTGACTGCCCCACTACCTCCACCTCCTTTCCAAATTTCAGTCCAGCTATCAATTCTCCTTTTCAGGGCTGCTTCTCCATCTCCCCTCAAGATTTCCTCCCCGTTCTTGAGATACTTTCTTCTTCTATTTTTTAGCACCCTCTTTAGATCCTTAATTAGATATTTTGATGCCTGAGGCAAAGAAAGCATATTTGTGCCCACTCCCTATCCAATCCCCAGTTCTCTCTTCCACTTCCTACTGCCATCCCTCCCTGGAAACCTTAATGGTAAGATGAGAGCAGCATTCTTCAGGAACAAGTAGGATGTCAGTCCTCACTTATGGGTGATGGCACAGACTGAGCCCGCGCGGAGCAATTCTCCAGCTTTCAAAGAAAGCCTTTGGGATTGCTGCCACGCATGCATGGTCCTCTTCCTGCCCAAGTGTGCCATCTTGCTCAGTCTCCCTTTTTCCGCAGAGCCCTTTGGACGCACATCTTCGTCCCTCGGAAAAAGCGTTTTTGTCGGCTTCTGGTCTGTTTTTCTGGTTGCACTTGTTCTCTACCGTCCTTCCCCTGCTCTTTTCTTTTTTCGAGCAAGGGGACATTTGTGGCATTTTTCCCTTTTGACGGGCTTCGTGCCCTTTTCTTCCAACTGCTGGCCGTGTGGGTCTTTTGACCTCACGGGGGCCCTTTTTGCCCCAATGGCCACTGGTTTCAAAAGATACAACAGATACTCCAAGAACATGTCGCTTACGGACACCCATGACTACTGCCTACAGTGTCTCAGGGCTGACCATGATCCAGAGCTCTGCTCGCTTTGCAAGAAAATGTCCTCCAAGTCCCTGCTGAGTCGTAAGCAGAAGTCAGACAGCATTTTCCGTAAGGCCGCCCCAGAATCCACGGTGGCGCCGCTGGTGATCTCTCCACGTGTGGGATCCCCTACCTCGGCCCCGCACTCAAAGCAGCACTCTGACCAGGGGTCCACTGAAGGGGAGCAGCGTAAGAAGACGACCTCAAAGTCGCTGTCGAGGGCTCCAGACAAGCATGAGCGCCCCTACGCTCGGTCGTTCAGCCCCCTGCGGTGTTCCTGAGAGTCGGACAAGGAGCAGCCTCAAAAGGTACCTCGTACAGATACAGAGGCCTCTGGCGATGGCACCCGGTCTCATGAGGTCAGTACCAGTGAGGACCCCCTCTCCCCCTTGACGCCCAACCCGGTGACCTCTTTGTCAGCATCGCAGGGCCCCGCGCCTACATGAGAATCCCGTATGCTGGCTCTAGAATGCAGTTTTTCTGCATTCCTGTCTGCCCAGCAGGCGCTCACACCCAGTTCAGTTGGTTCACGCTTAGAGACTGAGACTCCCTCGAGAGGGACGTCAAAACCTGCCCTGGAAACCCCTGAGAGCTGCGGGCCTTGTGAGGGTCCTCGGCGTCTATCTTATGCGCCTTCCCATTCCTTGGGGGTGAGATCCTCTACGGCCTCTGGCTCCAAGCGGGCCTCTGCCTCCAGACGGTGTGACCAACCCAAATCAGATTCCTCCTCGGATCTCTCAGGTTGGGAGTCATATGGGGATACCTCCCTGGAGACCCACGCCCACAAGGAACTCCCTTTGGACCCGTCGCCGCCCAAGGACACATCCTTTCTAGTGATCGTGTGGGACATGGCACGGGCCCTCAACCTCAACCTCCTCGAAGAGGAGCCTTGAGCTGAAGAGCTCGATATCTTGCAGTATGAGTTCCCGCCTTGGGAGTCTCTCACTGTCCCAGTTCCTCCCATTCTGTCCATGCTGCTGCTGCACATGTGGGAAACACCTGCCTCGGTTCCCATTGTGAGTAAGCGCCTAAACGTGATGTACAGGGTCCAATGCGGCCCCATGGTGGTGGAGTCAGTGATGCAGAAGCAAAAGAGTCCGAAGTCTCATTCTTTGGTTCCACCAGGTAGGAAGTTGTGCCCTTGATGCCCTGGGACGCAAGGCCTACCAAGGGTCCATTCTGACATGCCATGTTCAAGCTTACCAATTGTACATGGGCATGTTATGTGACCTCGCCAAGGAACCCGAGGGTTTCTCCGCAGGCCTCGCGGGTGGAACTGGCTCCTGAGGTTCCAGACCCTCCTGAGGTCTGTCGCGGAATGCTCAAGTACATCTCACGTGCCGCATACTATGGATTTGAATCCTCAGCCCGTGTGGTGGCTGCTGGCATCGGGACTCTACGCCAGGCATGGCTCCAATCCTCTGACTTGGAGCAGTGGGTATAGGAAAAGCTCCTGGACATCCCCTGCCTCAGCAAGCAACTTTTTTGTAAGTCCATGGAGGACAAGGCCGCCGAGATAGACTGAGTTCGTAACCTGAACCCGTCTCGCACACAAGACCTCCTCCCTCCCTCGGAAGAAACGACAGACTAAGAAGCTAATCTTCCCGAGGAGCCTTCCTCATCTTCTCCCGTGTTGGCCACAGCGTCGCAGGGGAAAGCACCCCACGCCCCACCGTATGCCAAAAGGGCCCAAGGCACAAACCCCAGTGCCAGCTCAACCTGCTGAAAGTTTTTGACGCCAGCAGCGTAGCCTTTTGCCTCCCAGCAGCTTCGCAGCCAGTAGGGGGACACCTGTCTCTCTTCACCCCTCAGTGGGTGTCTGTCATGTCAGACATGAGGGTCCTCGGAGTGATCTGAGATGGGTACCGCCTCCACCTGGACAGGCTCCCCCCCCTCCCTTCTCCCCAGCAGAGCCTTCTCGACTTCTCGATGCACCAGACATATCTGCAGTGGGAACTGGACAACCTCCTCACCCAGCAGGCGGTCGAGAGGGTACCAGTGCACCTTCGAGGTCAGGGTTTCTATTCCTGGTACTTCCTTGTCCCAAAAAGGACAGGAGGTCTATGGCCTATCCTCAACCTCAGAAAGCTAAACAAATTTTTGGTGCGGGAGAAGTTCAAGATGCTATCGCTTGGCGTCCTGCTGCCCTTTCTCCAGCAGGGTGATTGGCTATGCTCCTTGGATCTCAAGGACGCTTACGCCCACATATTGATTCACCCCGAGTACAGACAATATCTGCGCGTCAGGGTGCAAGGGAAACACTACCAATACAGGATGCTCACCTTCAGACTCGCGTCTGCCCCGCAGCTCTTCACGAAGCGCCTTTCCACAGCCGCTTCCTCCCTCAGGCGGCAGAGCATCCCAGTCTTCCCTTATCTCGATGACTGGCTCGTCACAGGCTCCTCGGCTGGAGAAGCTTGATCGGCAGCATCCTGCACAATTCTCCTCCTTGAATGCCTGGGATTCCTGGTCAACTACCCCAAGTCCCACCTTGAACCATTGCAGGCCTTGGAGTTCATCGGCACACACCTCGACACCCAGTGAGCATCCACCTTCCTGCCGGTGGACCCGGCGGCTTGGGTCCAGAGCAGCACTCAGGTCACGGATCGTACTGTGCTGCACCTCTTAGGGCACATGGCCTCCACTGTCCATGTCACCTCCCATATGCAGATGACCCAGTGGTGCCTCAGAGACCCTATTCGGATCTCCCGCAATCTTCATAGGTCTCTGGACTGGTGGCTGGACCTCCACAACCTCCTTCGGGGGCTGCCCTTCCAAGCCCCACAGCACGAGCTCGTCCTGACAACAGACGCTTCTCTGCTGGGGTGGGGAGCCCACTGCGGTGTGCTGTGCACTCGGGGGCAATGGTCACCTGAAGAGTCCCAACAGCAAATAAACTTGCTTGAGCTTCGGGCGGTCCGATGGGTTCTGAAGGCCTTCGAGGAACATCTGAAGGAGAAGTCAGTACTCGTGCAGACCGACAACTAAGTAGTGATGTTTTACAACAACGAGGGGGCACAGGCTCCCGCCTCCTCTTTTGCCTTCCATCGGGGGATGACCCTATGAGCAGTCTACCTCTGGAGCCACGAGAATGTCCTCGCAGACAGGCTCAGCAGGATCCTGCGCCCTCGCAGGTAGTGGCTGGACCCGGAGGTGGCCGGCCTCTTGTTCCATCGGTGGGGGGCCCCCAAACATGGACCTCTTCGCCAGCCCAATGAACATGCGGCTTTCCCGATTCCGCACCCGAGTAGGGAGGCCCCGGATACATTCCTCCTGAGTTGGACCTCCGGTCTTCTTTACGCGTTCCCTCCCACTCCTCTCATCATTAGGACCCGCCACAAGGTTCAGCGGGATTAGGCATCTGTGATCCTCGTTGCTCCCTCGTGGCCTTAACAGCTGTGGTTCCCACTCCTGCTGCGGCTCTTGTCCAAGCCCCCAGTTCCCCTGGGCTGTGCCCCGGACCTGCTAACACAAGAGGAGGGCTGGGTGCTCCACCTGAACCTTGCCTTGCTGTCCCTCACAGCCTGGTAGCTGAACTGGTATCCCTAGCCCCACTTGGTCTTCCGGAGGAGGTCGAGAAGGTCCTCCTCGCGTCAAGGAAAGACTCGACGAGACGAGCATATGCCTTTTAAGTGGTTGTGCTTCTCAGTCTGGTGCTCCGGGCTCCATACCGACCCGTTTTCTTGTCCTACCCGATGGGTCCTCCAGTACCTCCTTCACCTCGCGAAGGCAGGGCTGAAGTCTAACTTGGCCATGGTGCACCTGAGTGTCATCTCGGCAAATCACCTCCCCGTCGAGGGTAAACTCTTTTCCGAGCAGCTCCTGGTCTCCTGCTTTTTATGCAGGGTCTCTTGCTTTCTAAACCTCCCATCCGGTCTCCCCTGGCAGAGTGGGACCTGAACATAGTGCTCATACAGCTTATGCGTCCACTGTTTGAACCAATGGCAACCTGCTCGCTTCTGTACCTATCCTGGAAAGTGATCTTCCTGGTGGCTTTGACCTCGGCCTGTCGAGTCAGTGAGCTTCAGGCCCTCATGGCAGATGCACCTTACATCAGGTTCTTTAGGAACAGGGTGGTCCTCCATACCCACCCCAAGTTCCTGTCGAAGGTTGTATCGGATTTCCATATCAATCAGGAGATAGTCTTACCGACCACCTTCCTGAGACCCCATGCTGATCGGGCATCGGTGGTTTTGCATACACTCGATTGCAAGAGGGCTCTTGCCTTCTATCTGCAGCGCTCCCAGCCTCATCGCAATTCTGGCGGCTCTTCGTGTCCTACGATCCCAACTGCTTGGGGCATGCGGTCACACAATGCATGCTCTCCATCTGGGTGGTGGACTGCATCACCTTCGTGCCCGCAAAGATGGGCATCCTGCTGGATCGAAGGGTCATCGCCCACTGTGTCCGAGCCAAGGCGGCCTCGGTGGCTTCACTGTACTCAGTGTCTCTGACGGACATCTGCTGGACTGCGACCTGGGCTTCGGCGAATACCTTTGCTTCACATTACTGCCTGGAGAGAGAGTCCCACCGGGACAGTGCCTTTGGCCAGGCTGTACTCTGTAATCTGTTCGGGGTATAAGCAACTCCTGCCCTCTGACCCTTCTCAATGGCTACAGAGGGTTTTGTCCCAGGGACCTGAGGACTCGGGCTCCTTCGGGCATCGGCTTCTGCTTACGACCTTGCAGAGGCGTTTTTGGTTACAGGTTCAGTAGCCTGTAGCTGGGGAGTCCCATAAGTGAGGACTGACTTCCTGCTTGTTCCCAGAGAAAGTGTAATTACTCACCTGTAACAGGTCTTCTCCAGGGACAGCAGGAATCGGTCCTCACTATCCTCCCACCTTCCCAGATGAGTTGCTGAATTTTTATTCTTCCCTTGCCATCTGCTTGGTAGGGCTCGAGCTAAGGGACCTGACTGAGCAAGATGGCCCCCTTGGGCAGGAAGTGGACCATGCATGCATGGCAGCAATCCCAAAGGCTTTCTTTGAAAGCTGGGGAATTGTTCCATGCGGGCTCCGTTGGTGCCGATGTCACCCATAAGTGAGGACTGATTCCTGCTGTTCCTGGAGAACACCTGTTAAAGGTGAGTAACTACGCTTTCTTATAGCACTTCATCTGCTACCAGCCATACTTACTTTTTTTTTATCATTTTTTTTTCATATCTTTAAGGGCTCTGTGTGCTGGGTAGCAGCTCTCCCCTAGTTATGACCCTGTCCTCTCCTTTCTACCAAGCACTGATACCCAAGATTTAATTTCTTAATTTCTACTTTTTGACTCCTAAGTGTACTAGATGGATTACAATACAAGTTCAAAGCATTATCAGCTTAAATTTTAACCCCCCTACCCCCCCCCCCCAAATAAATTCATAAATAGCTTGGGCATGCATGAAATGTTAGAGAACTTAATATGCAAATCTCTGCAGGTGTCGCATAAATTACCATAGAATTTTGAAAAATATGCTGCAGGGAACAGGGAGACTGTATTTAACTTAAGTTTTTTTACAAGGATCGCTGCCTTGAATAGGTGCAATATTATCTTCTACTGTGCATTGGGTGAATTTCATCATAAGCGATCAAGAAATCTTATACACTGGAACATATTTGTTTGCATTTTTTCTCTCTTCAGGTGTAGATGTCAGTATGAATACCCACCTTAAGGCTGTGAAAATGACTCTGAAGAACAGAGAGCCTGTGCAATTGGAAACCTTGAGCATTCGAGGAAATAATATTCGGTACTTTATTCTGCCAGACAGCTTGCCTCTTGATACCCTGTTAGTTGATGTTGAGCCCAAAGTAAAATCCAAAAAGAGGGAAGCTGGTAAGTGTGCAGCATTAATGATGTCTGTTACTATAAAATAGTTCCAGTGCTTCAGATGCCCTAATGACAAGCGGGAAGGGCGGGGTTCTCAACACTCAGAAACTTTGCATGAGGAATTAGAGATAGAGATGCAAGTGTGCCACAGGCAAAATCGGCACTCGAGGGTCACCTATCACATTTGGAAACATGATCCTCATCTGCCATCTTAGCACTGCATAAAGAAGGCCCTTTCCTGTGAGGGATTGCTTGTGAGTGAAACTGGGAATTCCTCATTCTCTCTCCACTCCAATCCTGATCATGGATTTGCCTTCCCACCAGCAAATGGGGGTTTGGGAACCAGGTGTTTGTCACAGTATAAGGGTCCTGTGCAGCCACCTCTCACCAGTATTTCTCAGTCTCCAACAGAAGGAGGTTATCTAAACCCTGTAGTCTGGATTGAAGAGAAGCTTTAGAAATCTGCAGCAGACCAGTGGGCATAGCACGGCAATAGCCAATTAAAGGACAAACTGAATTTAATGTGGAATTCTGCAATGTGATACACATAGGGAAGAATAACCCATATTATAGCTATACAATGCTAGGATCCATATTAGGAGTTTCCACTTAGGAAAAGGCCCATTGTATCATCATGGACAATATGTTGAAATCTTCTTGGTTTGTGGCAGGGCCAAAAAAGCAAATAGAATGTTAGGAATTATTAGGAAAGAAAAAGAGAATGAAACAGAGAATATTATAATGCATCTGTTTTGCTCCATGGTGTAACAGCACCTTGAGTATTATGGAAAGTTCTGGTTGCCTCATCTCAAAAATGATACAATGGAATTAGAAAAGGTACAAAGAGAGGCAACCAAAATGATAAAGGGGATGGAATGATTCTCCTATAAGGAAAGGCTAAAGAACTTAGGGCTCTTCCGTTTGGAGAAGAGACCGCAGAGGGGAAGACATGATAGAGCTGTATGAAATCTTGAGGTGAATGGAATGGGTAAACATAAATCGATTGTTTTTACTTGATCAGAAAGTGCAAAGTATTAGCTCCTCCTCTTTATTTCAAATCTATTTTTTTCACTCATTGTATGGTTTAAGCTTTGGAACTTGTTTCTGGGGGATGTGGAGGTTTGGACAAGCTCCTGAAGAAAGTCAGTAAACTGCTTATTCCTCTGGTTTCTGCTTTGGATGTCTTCACCTCTTCCCCCCCCCCCCCACCTTCCACACCTCAGGCTAGCTGTGGAGACTACTTTTGGTGGTGTTTGTTTCAGAGGGGTTTCCCACAAAGTCTGTGGCTTCTTCACAAGATCTTGTTGATGAATCAAGTGCAAGGTACAGTGGTGTTACATTTGACCTTGGAATAGGGGATTCTCCCAGCAGCTCCTCTGCCTGAGGATTCATGCTTGGAAGGGGCAGAGGACTGGGATATTGATAGAAACATAAGGGCTGATATTCAGTGGCAGTGGTCAGCTCTCTTAAAGTCCTTGGTTGCTGCTGCTGTAATTCAAACCAGATATTGACTGTCAGATCTGATCAGGCGTCCAGCTCTGAATATCCGGTTTCTACGGACAGAACGTTGGTTACCTGGTTAGCAGTGATATTCAGCCATTGACCTGTCCTAACTTTATCCACTTTGGCTATCCGTTTAGCTGCTGAATATCGCAGTTAACCATCCCCACTCCATTCACAGACTATCCCAGCTTTAATGGGGTGTAATTCTGCAGACTGGGGGGATATTCAGTGGCACTTTTTGGATTGCCATGGTTTAGCTGGTTAGCAAATCTTGCTAACAGGCTAAACCCTTCTAACTATGCACTCTATAGAAAATGGTGACAGATAAAGACCATACAGCCTATCCAGCTTTCCCATCCCTGAGAACTACCGAGTTCTACAATCCTTTCCTCTCCCTCAGAGATCCTCTGTACTTGCCTATGCTTTCTTGAATTCCGTTAGAGTGCATTTCTTCACCACCTCCACTGTGGAGCTGTTCCATGCATCTAACACCCTTTCGGTAAAGAAATATTTCTTCGGATTTATCCCTGAGTCTATTCTTTCACCTTTAATCCCATAGCCCTTCATTTCAGAGCTTCTTTCAGCTGGAAGAGGGACACTCTGCATTTATACCATGGAGGTGTTTAAATGTATTTCCAGATCTTCCTGCTAGACCAGTCCAGACCAGTGGGTTATTTCCCCCTGCTAGCAGATGGGAGACAGAGAAAAGAAAGTAAAATTATGCTGTGACATCACCACTGGCATAACACCTAGCACAGCTAGAGGGAGCTCCCAGTATTTTCTCTGTCTCAGCAGATGGTGCATTCTTCCAAAGAGGCCAACAGAGGCCTGTAGCTCCTGCCTAGTCTTCATCTGGGTGCAGTGTAGCTCGGCCATTTTAGATCCCATGGGGTCTATGAGATACCCTTTTCTGGCTGATCTGTTACTTTGGGGCTAGCTACTGGCTAGGAGAGCCAGTGTAGCTTGGAAGGGGCATTCCTTATCGTCACTCCAGTCCAGTCCCTTTACTTCTGGGTTGCGTAACCCTTCCAGCAGCTTGGAGGCTGAGCCCATCCTTTTTGAGGATGGTGCGGTATAAATACCACTGGCACCACCCACAGATCCCAGTATTCTCAGCCTCCAAGCAGCTGGAGGGTTCCGTAAGCCAAGAGCTTACTGGAGTCTTCTGTTTTTAATTTCACCGTTAATTCTAGTTAATTTCAATTTAATTTTATTTCCTTTACTTTCTTGCATTTGATTTGGTATCCACATTAGACATCTGCACCTTTAAATTTCTTCTTCTCCCTCACCCCCCCCTCCCCTGTCTGTTGCCAAGCTCCACAGAGGAGGAGGTTTACCAGAAGCTACGAGGAGGATCGCGAAGGCCACTCTCTCCCTCCAGGTCGGCTGGCTCCCCGCAGACCTACTCTTAGGCCTGTCCTGCCTCGCGCCGAAGCCCTCCGGCAGCTGAGCGCTTGAGGCAGCAACGCGTGGCTCACCCGCATCCTCCGTTTTCGCGGAGCAGCACCGGGAGCCTCGGGGGTCTTGAAGCCTGCTCCAGAGCCCGGTTCCTACGCCGATCAGGACTCGGCGTTGTGAATTTGTTTGGCGGCGTGAGCAGAGCCGCCGATCGCCGGATAGGACTCCATGTGGCTGAGGCCTACCACGTGTGAACCTCCGGAGTGCTTCTCTCTTCAGCGGAGAATCGCAGTGCAGGAACAGCAAACCGCAAGTACTGGGAAGCGATTTTAGTGTCTGATTTCCTCCTATTTGGATGCTTGTCTTTAATTTAATTTCTTTCTTTCTTTCTTTCTTTATTCTCTGGCCGGGTTAGTTAATAGTTTGGGGGGATAGGTGAGGGCTCTATTGTATTTACTAACTAGAGGTCTCTCTCCTTATTCCCATTGGGATGGAAGGCATTTTTTGAGAGTATATATTTTATTATAAAGTTGCCTACTGTTTATCAGAAAAACTTGTATTTAAAGTGGACATGACTGGCAAAACACGGTGCCCGTCTTGTGGCACTCGTAGGGACACTGACTCCGAATCAGGAATCTGCAGGGGTTGTGCTGCAGAGGCTGCTTCGGCAGAACAAGGTATTCAATTGTCCATGTCCCAATCTACGCAGGGGTCAGGGGACCTTTTGGAGGTGGTGAGGGTCTCCCATCCTTCCCCCCCCCCCCCCCGGCAGTGGAGGAGGAGAGTACCGGGGGCCCCTTCTCCCCCGAATTTGTTCTTTTACTGCACAGGGCCTATTGTTTGCGCAGGCAGGGGCTCGAAGCTGGTGAGCCGAGTGTGGTGAAGGGGAGTGAGGGGTCCAGACCATGGAAGACAAGCTCCCAGGATTCAGGTGTCCCTCTTAAGCGTGCAAGGCTAGTGAGTGAGGAGCCTCTCACATCCTTCTCGCAGGATACTCCAGAAGAGGAGGTCTCGGACAAGGATTTAGTTGAGGATGGGGAGGAGCTTGAAGAGGGAAAGATTCCAGAGGAGGATCAATCCCGCATAGTACGTGTTTTTAGGCGAGAGGAGCTCCCAGCGCTGATTAATGAGTCCCTCAAGGTACTCAATGTGACTTTGGACGTTCCAACAGAGGAGGAAGTGTTGGAAGATCCTTTAATCCAAGCTGTGAGGAGGTCGCAAAAGGTCTTTCTGGTTCACAGGGTGGTGCGTCAGATGATCCAGGAGGAATGGGATCAACCAGAATCAAGTTTGAGAGAAGTATGTTCCATGTCTCGGCTGTACCCTTTGCCAGAACCGAATAAAGAACTGCTGAGGTCTCCCAGGGTGGATGCAGCGGTATCTGCAGTGACAAAGAAGACGACTATTCCGGTCGAGGGTAGTGCGGCTTTGAGGGATTCTCAAGATAGAAAATTGGACACACTACTGAAGCAGGCCTTTGATGTTGGTGCGCTTGCCTTACAGGCCTCGGTTTCCGGGGCTTGGGTGGCTCGGGCCTGTTTGAGGTGGTCCCAACAACTTCAACTAGCGGAGGCTCCCTCAGGGGACGCCCAATCTATTTCAGCTAGGTTGGAGTCCGGGGCTGCCTACCTGGCGGACAGCCAGTACAACCTCATTAGGAGCCTAGCTAAGAACATGGCCTCTGTGGTAGCAGCTAGGCGATATTTATGGCTCCGTAATTGGGCAGCAGATGCCTCTTCAAAGGCGCGCCTGAGTCGTCTCCCCTTTAAGGGGAAGCTACTGTTTGGTGAAGACCTAGATAAGTTGGTTAAGGACCTTGGCGAATCTAAGGGAGGCAGACTCCCGAAGGACAGACCAAAACAAGTTCGCTCGCTAGCTCCAGTGCGCAATCAGCCAAGGGATCCCCGGAGATTTCGCCCAGCCAGATGGAGCCCCTTTCCCAGGGGCCGTTTCCCTTCGAGGGGTCAAAGCTTCAGAGGGTTTCGGGGGGCAGGGAGAGGTTTTGGGACCTCCTCCGCGGGACCTAGAAAACCTCAGTGACAAACCGGGGGTCCAGGAGGGCGGCCTGCTGGTGGGTCGTTTAAGGCAGTTTCTTCCCGCCTGGTCCTGGGTCACGTCCGATCAATGGGTCCTGGAGGTGATCTGAGAGGGTTATGCTCTCGAATTTGCAAAGCAAATACTTCCAGCCTTTATTCAGTCTCCCTGCGGTTCTCCAGTAAAGAGGGCGGCGATAGAGAGAACTCTTTCATGGCTCATAGCGCTCGGAGCGGTGGTCCCTGTTCTGCCAGACCAATGCGGTTCCGGTCGGTACTCGATTTATTTTGTGGTACCAAAGAAGGAAGGCTCCTATCGCCCGATCCTGGATCTAAAGCAAGTCAGTCGCTGTCTCAAAGTGCCTCATTTCCGGATGGAAACTCTAAGATCGGTCATCATGGCCGTAAGGAGCGGGGAGTTCCTGACTTCATTGGATTTGACGGAAGCCTATTTGCATATACTGGTCAGAAAGTCCCATCAACAGTTCTGAGATTCGCAGTGCCAAGAGGTCATTTTCAATTCCAGGCTCTGCCCTTCGGTCTAGCTATGGCTCAAAGGACTTTCACCAAGGTGATGGTGGTGGTGGCTGCGGCCCTACGAAGAGAAGGAATACTAGTACACCCCTATCTGGACGATTGGCTGATACAGGCAAAGTCAGAAGAGGAAAGTCACTCGGCCACTGCCAGAGTGGTAGAAGTTCTGGAAGAGTTAGGGTGGGTCATCAATCGGGTAAAGAGCAGGTTGATGCCCTCCCAGGAGCTCGAGTATCTCGGAGTGAGGTTCGACACCAACAGAGGCAGGGTGTTTCTTTCCAAGTTGAGATCAAGAGACCTAAGGATCCTGGTCACGCAATTTCTGAGCAGGCGAAGTCCTACGGCGTGGCATTACCTTCAATTGCTGGGAACCATGGCTGCAGCAATAGAGGTAGTACCATGGGCCAGGGCTCACATGCGGCCTTTGCAGCATGCCCTGTTGCGTCATTGGTCCCATCAGCATCATCCTTTGTCCATGCAGTTGCCCTGCGCTCCTCGAACCAAGAAGGCCCTCCAGTGGTGGCGGTACCCAAGGAATCTGGATTGCAGGATGCCTCTCGAGCCTCCGCAGTGGTTGCTGTTGACGACGGATGCCAGCTTAACAGGCTGGGGAGCGCATTGCGAGGACCAGTTCGTCCAGGGTCGCTGGACGTCGTTGGAGTCACAATGGTCCATCAACAGACTGGAATTACGGGCGGTAGTCCTGGCGCTCAGGGCACTCGAGTCCTTAGTGCTACGAAAAGCAATTCGCGTCCTCTCCGACAATGTCACCGCGGTAGCTTACATCAACCGCCAGGGCGGCACAAGCAGTCCCGCCTTGGAGAAGGAAGCGGACGGCCTATTCCAATGGGCCGAGGTCCGGTTGGAGGCTCTTTCAGCTCAGCACTTGGCCGGCACGGACAACATTACGGCCGATTACCTCAGCAGGTTCAAGGTAGACCACGGGGAGTGGGAGCTGGAGCAGGAGGTCTTCGACCAGATAGTAGCCCTTTGGGGTCCACCAGTCATGGACCTCATGGCACGATATTCTTCCGCCAAGGTAAGCCGATTTTTCAGTCGAAGGAAGGAAAGGATGTCCGAAGGCTTAGATGCTCTGGCCCAGAAGTGGCCTTCGGAGGGTCTCCTGTATGTGTTCCCCCCCCCATGGGCTCTCATCGGAAAGGTTCTGCAGCGGGTGGAGGCTCACCAAGGTTTGGTAATCCTCATAGCTCCGGATTGGCCTCGCCGCCCCTGGTATGCGGACCTGGTGAGGTTGATCGCCGACCGGCCTTGGCGGCTTCCCTGCAGAAGGGATCTGCTGAGGCAGGGTCCGGTTCGGATGCCTCACGTGGATCGATTCTCGCTTACGGCCTGACTATTGAAAGGGCGCGGCTCCTGAAGCGGGGTTATTCGGGATCGGTAATCTTGACTCTGAGTGCTAGAAAGCGCTCGACCTGTCTCCTGTGTAAGAGTTTGGCGCATCTTCGAAGCATGGTGTGCGGAGCACCGGAGGAAACCTTTCAGCCTCTATTCTGGAGGTTCTGGAGTTCTTGCAAGCGGGTTTTGACAAAGGCCTAGCGCACAGTTCCTTATGGGTCCAGTTGGCAGCCATTTCTTGCTATAGAGGTAAGGTCCGCGGAAAGTCATTAGGGGCCCATGCGGACGTGTCCAGGTTCCTAAGAGCGGTCAGGCGCCTATGTCCACAGCAGAGATCGGTCATCCCCCCCCCCTTGGGATCTCAACCTGGTGCTAAATGCCTTGACCAAGGAACCTTTTGAGCCGGCAAAGGAAGCCTCTCTAAAGGATTTGACACTGAAGACGGTTTTTCTGGTCACTATTTGCTCGGCCAGACGTGTCTCCGAACTTCAAGCGCTGTCCTCCCAGCCCCCCTTTCTTTCATTCTTCAAGGATAAAGTGGTTTTACGGACAGTACCTTCTTTCTTGCCCAAGGTCATCTCCCCCTTTCATGTGAACCAGACAGTTACGCTCCCGTCGTTTTCAGCAGAGGGGCAAGTGGGGAGGGACAGGAAGCTGTGCCTCCTGGACGTTCAGAGAGCCTTGAAGCGTTACCTCTCCCGCACTGCACCTTTTCGAAAGTCCGACCGTCTGTTCATTCAGTTTGGAGGGCTGCACAAGGGGGAAGCGGCGGCCAAGGCTTCCATCTCCAGGTGGATCAGGGAAGCTATTTCTTCTGCCTATATCCTCAAGGGGAAGCAGGTTCCAGGGGGGCTGCGCGCTCATTCTACGCAGGCGCAGGCTACCTCCTGGGCAGAATATAGCTTAGTTCCGCCGCTGGACATTTGTAGGGCGGCTACGTGGTCCTCGCTACATACCTTTACTAGACACTACAGACTGGACGTTCAGAGTTCAGCTGATTCTCGGTTTGGGGACGTGGTACTTCGGTCCGGGATAACGGATCCCACCCTAGCTTGAACTGCTCTGTTACATCCCAGAAGTAAAGGGACTGGACTGGAGTGACGATAAGGAAAAAGTAATTAGACCTTACCTGCTAATTAGTGTTCCTGAAGGAACGACAGTCCAGTCCCTGATCCCACCCGGTTCTTCGATTGGCGTAATGTACTAGTGGATATGTGTGAGGATCAGCAGACCGAATTCAGGGTCAGGACAAAGTGGATGGGTCCCTTGGTACAGGTCCTACGGGCCGGGGTGAAGGATGGCTTGGTCAGACTCGGGTAAACCTCCTCCTTCCCTTCCCCCCCCCCCCACCCTTTTTTTTCCTCCTTTAACTTAAAAAAAAAAAAGAAAAAAAAAAGAGGAAAACATTGAGTGAGTTAGTTGTGGTGGTGGTGGTTTATATAGGCTATTAATGGAATTTTCGTTAAGTCTGCTTTTTCATTAGATTACTGGGATCTGTGGGTGGTGCCAGTGGTATTTATACCACACCATCCTCAAAAAGGATGGGCTCAGCCTCCAAGCTGCTGGAAGGGTTACGCAGCCCAGAAGTAAAGGGACTGGACTGTCGTTCCTTCAGGAACACTAATTAGCAGGTAAGGTCTAATTAATTTTTGGATCACAATGATCCTTCTGAGGGACCTTTAACTATTTTGGCCTTTTTCTTTTCTTTCTTCCTTTACTTTTCTTTAAAAAAAAAAAAAAAAAAAAAAAGTCGTCTTCATAGCTCCATGTAGTTCTTAGCATGTAGCTGATCGGGGCTCCCGGGGATCGCTGCCTGAACTTCAGTGGCAAAAAGGGGCCGCTATACCTAACCGTGAGTGTTTGCTGTGGTCCTGACATCCCTTGCTTGTGCAATCTGTGTGCACCAGTAGCAAAAAGGGCTGTTGCACCTAACCGTGAGTTTGCTGCAATCCTGCCAGACATCCATGGCCTGTGCAGATCGCCCACCAGTGGCAAAAAAGGGGCTGCTGCACCCTAACCATGAGTGTTTGTGGTGATCCTGCCTTTCCCGCCTGACATCCCTGGCCTGTGCAGGCTGTGCACTATTTTTCCTTAAGGCCTACAGCTCCTGGTCAGTTTGAGACTGGTTTCCGTGCAGCTTTACCAGCTGAGACCCCAGGGAGTATGAGATACCCCTTGATGGTTCTCTCCTTCCTGGAGCGAGCTCCTGGCTATGAGAGCCAGTGCACTTCTGTGGTGCATTAGGATCAGTGCCTACTTCGTTGCCCTGGTGCCTCGGCTGTAGTAAGTGGTGACAGTTCCCTTGTTGTTCGTGTCTGCACCACTTGCACAGCCAATCCAGGGGAGACTTCTGCCAATTCACCGTCCTTGTTAGCGGTTCTGGCTCCCGATGCAGTTGAAGCTTCATTGCCGCCTTCCACATTAGGGATTACCAGTGCTCTTCTCCGGGCGGACCTGCTGTTCTTGCAATGCCAAATGTCACCATGGGACTGGCTCCTGTGGCTGTCGGGGAGTCTTCTCTCCCTGTTTCCACAGTCTTGGCACTCCCAGTCACAGCAGTCACAAGTATTTCAGCCACAGTGGCTGTCGGACCCCACAGCGGCAGATTTTCTGCCCATCTTCCAACATGTTTGTGGGCAATGGAAGGGTGGTCAAGGCCTTGTTCCCCCCTCAGCTGGGCTCTTCTTCCACCGCTCCTCCGATTAGTCCTTGCAGCATTCTGTCCAGGAGGTCCCCCTCAATGATTCTGGTTCAGCTGCCTCCAATGAGGAGGTGGGCGATTCTTTCAAGGGGAGGCACGCGTGATGTGTCTGTCGCCAAGAAGAGATCCAACCCTTCCCCCCCCCCCTTAATTGTCTAAATTTCCACTGAAATGCGTATTCCATAGCTCTCTCGACTGGCCCCAACGCCCTCCACTTCTGATCCTGACATCATGGGGCATTTCAGAGCCTTTCCTTTCCTGCTGGAGCTTCAAGAAGGCCCAGCGATTGGGTCGCATTTATGCCTGTTCACCGACAGCCTTGGAAAGTGGTTGCATTTTCCAAGGGTCGACGTCTTGATCATGGCAGACACCAGCATACCACCATTCCCATAGAAGTGGAGATGACCTTCAGGGCTGTAATGTGGAAGGACTCCTTCAGACAGCCTTATCTTCCTCCTCCTTAGCCCTTCAGGTGACAAAGTGGGGTAGCGTCTGCACATGTCCTCCTCCACTGGGTTCAGCTCCTTCCTGAGGATGAGTATTTGACCTGTCTTGAATATCTGGTGGATGCCTTTTATGATCTTATGCTTTTCTGCATGGGGAGTAGTAGCGGCAATAGTGAGTTGCCGAGGGCTATGGCTCAGAAATCACCCTTTAGGGACAGGCTCCTGTTTGGCAAGCTCTTGGGAAAGTTAGTCGAGAACCTCGGAGAGGTCAAGCCACAGCAGCTGCTGGAGGATAAACCCAAGGGTTCCTCCAAGCATACTTCTTCATTAACAGGTGTGTCATCTTCACTGCCAAGGTTCTGAGATTCTCATCAGTATCAACAGAATAAGCAGATGGTCTCCTCTTCTGGAACAGGATTGAAGTCCCAGTCATTTCAAGGAGGATGCTGGGCCTATTTGCAGACTTCCAAGGATCGGAAAGCCCTCTTCCTCTCGCCTCTTCTGCTGACTGTTCTGGAGCCCATTCCTGCCTTCCACAAGTGGGAGGCCATCTTTGACAATTTTATTGTGAATTGGCCCATCTCACGAATGATCACTGGGTGCTCAACATTTATAAGACAGGGACATATTTTAGATTGCACTCAAAAGGGTCAACTGCAGTTTGAGAGTTCCATGGTTCTGCATGGAAATGCTGTGGTCTGTTATCCAGGTGGTTCAGAAGGATGAGTCCTCGCCGCCTTGGATTTGGCAGAGGCTTGTGTTTACATTCCCATCCGGGAGGACCATCGGCGCTTTCTCCAGTTTGTGATTTTGGGGTCTCACTATCAGTTGTGTGATGCTCTTCAGCCTGGCCATCGCCCTTTGGATGTACTAATGGCTAGTGACACTTTTTCTGTTTTTGCGGTCCTGTGGCAGGCCATGTGCTGGCGGTGCACCAGGATGTGAGCCACTTTCTCCGTTGGATTTAGACCCTTTGTCCACTAGTAGACCCCATAGTCCCACCATGGGTCTTGATGCTCATTCTCAGAGCGCTCATGTGTCCGCCTATTGAGCCGCTCAGGCAGGCTACAGTTAAGGATTTGTCCCTGGAAATGGTATTCTTAGTAGCTATCACTTCAACATGGTGGATTTCGGAATTGCAGGTGCTTTCCAGCTGCAATCCCCTATTGACATCCTCGGCCAAAGGGGTGTCCTTTTTGTCCGGTTCCCCCCTTCTTGCCCAAAGCACACTCTCCCTTTCATGGTTCTTGCCGGCCTTTTAGCTAGATCAATGCACCAGACCACACAAGAGCTTGCGTTTTTGTGGACTTTCGTCATGTACTCTTGAAGTACTTGAAAGTGATGAATCACTTTCGTCTTTCCAATCACTTTTGTCCTTTTTGCCAGACACCAGAAGGGACAAGTGGCATCCATGGCGACCCTAGGTCGCTGGATCAAGGACACTATTGCCTCAGCCCAACCTGATGTAGGGTAGACCTGTTTCCCCAGTGTAGGTCTGTTTCCCCATGCCTCAAGACTCATTTGACTTGGGCTCAAGCAGCTTTCCTGGGTGCAGTCATCTCATGCGTCACTCTTGAACAATTGCAGGGCAGCTACTTGGTCCTTCTTTGCTCCTTTTGTGTGCATGTCCAAGTTGCAACACGGCTTGGCTCTAGTGTTCTTCCATTGCACTTTCTTCTTGCCCTGGGATGGAGTAGCTTTGGTACATCCCCACTAGTCTGGACTGCAACCTTCTGTATATTTGTCTCTTTGGACCATGCAGAAATTGTATATAGTTCTCGTTGAGGGGTTCCTTGAGAGGATTTGACTACCTTCTATTGCTTGTTACAAAAAGACTGAGGGCTCTCTAGCTGTGCCAGGTGTTATGCAGGAACAAGCAGGAATGAGTCTTCACATATGGGTACGTCGGTACCGACGGAGCCTGCACGGGAATGCTCCCCAGCATCCAATCAGAAAGCTTTTGGGAGCATCCCTCGTGCCTGCGTGCTGACTTCCCGCCTTTCCCACTGCCTCTCCTCAGTTTTCGTTTTTCCGCGGAGCCGACAGGACGTCCTCCTGTCACCGCAGAAACTTTTTTCTTTAAAATCCTTATTTTCTTGTGGTCGCGGCTGTCTTTCCTGCCGATACCGGTACCGCCGGTGCTTTATTCTTTTCTTTTCCAAACTTAGAGAAATTTTTTCTCCTCAGTTTTTATTTTAACTTTTTGGGGCCTATTAGGCCTCTCCAACATGGAGCCTTCTTCCCCTAAGAAGTGCCTTCACTGTGGAAACTTTAGTTTTCTTTTTAGACTCCAATGCTTGGTGTCTAACCTGTTTGGGTCCTGACCCTTTTTCCCCTGATCCATCAGGCTATATTACTGGGAGAAGACCTTCCCTTTTTCGAGTTTCCCTCGATGCCGTTTTTCCTCCTGAGGTGAGGACACCGGTTTATTCTTCTCTCCAGGATCAGGTAACCCACAAACAGTCTGTTAAGACTAGCCAATTCTTGAAGGGTAAGTCTCATGCCCAGCATGATGACGGCTCCGGCCTTGCCCTCAAGACCCCATTGGCAATAAAACCCCGGCAGGAGTCTCTTTTGTCCCCTTTTTTGTCAGAACCTAAGGCCACTGACTATTCCTTGCTTCTTAATCATAGCAGGAATATCTCTTGGTTTCTTTCTCGTGCTTCTCTAGACTCTTTTGAGTCTGTTAGCAGATCCTCTGCTATTGCCATTGGAGCACGTCGTACAGCCTGGCTGCAAGCTTCAGACTTGAGCAGATGGGCACAACATACACTGGGTAATTCTCCTTGTACTGGAGAAAATCTTTTCAATAGAGAGGCTTTGTCAGGTTGCTCATTGCTCCACTGACTTCCCTGGTTCTGGAAACCATCCTAAGCCTTCTTTTTCCCCAGGACGTAGGAAATGTCCTACCAAACCTTCTTTCCCTAAGAAAAGAAGGTTTCACCCTTCTCCTACCCATCCTCCAGATGTACCCAAGCAAGGGACATCTCATCCTAGTCTGAAGTCTCCAGACTCTAACCAGTCTGATCATAACCAGCAACCATAGGTTCCTGTATGTTGCAATCTACAGTTAACTTCTTCTTAGCAGAAGTTTATTCTTTAAACTCTACACTGTTTTTTTCTTTTCAGTATGCTAAGCTGTTAGGATACTTTTGTCCATGGGTTACAGAATTCTCCCCCCTTACTACTATGAAGGGAGGTTACAACTATCCCATGATAGTTTCTGTCCCCACATGGACATTCTTTCCTTCAGCTGACTTTCCATATGGTAAGTCACCTTCCAACCCCCTCTCTTTCAGGGTTTCCCCTGCTTGAGTTGGTACCATACTGAAACACTTCTCTTTCTTTCCAGTGTAGACTTTTTGTTATCCTTCAATGCATGCTCTGAACAACTCATCAGACAGGGACGGGAATATCTCCGCTCCCTTTGTCTGTTTTCTCTCTGTTCTTCATACATGAGAATCCCCTCTGCTGTTTTGTTCAGTTGCTGTGCATGCAGGAGTTCGTGATTACTTTAATGCTCATTGCAAGCTACTTTCAACTATCTTGCATAATACTACTCACTGCAGGTTATCTTCTTCTAGCCATATCCTTACCTAGGATGTGGCAGCACACCTGACTTCTGTCAGTTTTATCTCATTCTCCTGCACAATGCTCTCTGCAATCTTCAGAGAAGCTTTCTACTATGGGCCCTTGCTACAGAGCATTGAACTTTGTCTCTGAGGGTTGTTCCATATAATAGAAAAAGCTTATATAATCATTCCATGGCTGTATAGGTTCTTTATACCCTCTTGTCTCCTGTTGTGATACAGAAGACAAGCTTTTTCTGCGTGAATGTCCAAGGAATTCCCAATCTTGCAGGAATCTACCCCTTTTTTCCTTACAGCTTGGCATTATGCTTTTCTGCTCCACTTGGACAACGCATACTCTTTTAGTGTACAGGATACCCCCGAGTCCATTGGCTGGGTCATCCTGGTGTCTTAGTCTATGCGTTTTTTTTTTTGTCCTTTGGACATGTCAGAGTCCTAAAGTACTCCTGACGCGCTCTTGCCAGACTGCTATTATCCTCTGTTTTTTTACACAACCATACTGGTTATTCCACTGAACTACATTCCTGCATCGCAGAAATAGATTCTCTATATATCTTCAGGTGGTTTCCACCCCCCTTATTAGATGAATCGTTTCCCATCACATTCCCCATGTGAATGTCTTTGTGGGGCTCAGTTGCAGGCATGTATCCTCAGACTTATATTCATGTATGTATATGTCCTATACATACATGTGTTTGTAATCTGTGTGGGCATACGCCATGCCCATCTATCTCATACATATACATATACATATATATATAATCACACACATCTGGACATATATGCACATATGCATAGATATGTATGTATCTCCATATATATATATATATATATATATATATATATATATATATATATATATATATATATATATATATATATGCCATTGGGAGATGTCCATCGGACCCTAGGTATTACCTACTATCTCCCTAACTGTCTGTGCCATAAAGTTTTACCTTCTTAAGGGGTCCAGACAGTCAACTTGACTATTTCCATACGGCTCAGTAAGTGGGAGCGGTTATACACACAATTATTGCTGTGACGTCAACAGCTTCTATTTTTGTTATACATCTCCCTGTCTATGAAGTATCAAACTTCAATGTCTTCCTATCTCTTATCAGCTAGGAAAGACAGTGTACATCTTCAGTATTTCTGAGTACACTTCTGTTCTCATTGGGAATAGGGGCTTTTTTCCATACCCCCTCTTCCCTTCCGGACTGGGCTAATTCTCCAGATCGGTCAGTCATCTTCTTTTAGTCCTCCATGTTAATAACTCTGTACCTAAAAGAGTTCTCAGCTTTTTCCTATAAAGCTTTCCATTGAAGACCTGCCGTTCTTCTCCTACCCCAGTTGACACCTGGGTCACCTGCCCATTCCACGTTTGGAACTTCATCCTCACTGCTGTGAAGTTACCTTGAGGATTCCGCTACTGCATCTACAGTACACTCCATCACAGTTCTATTTCCTACAATCCAGTAGGTAAGCTCTATATTGTACTAGTTCATTAAATATTTTAATGATACTTGACATACATTCTCAAGACTCTTTTTCTCTGTAGTCTTTAGATTCGCTGTTCCTCTACAGCTCTTCTCTATTCAACTCCTACCCCCCATCCCTCAGGGGATGCTGGGGATCCAGGTTTGGGAAATGCCGTCCTGTTCCAGGGATACGCATTTTATGGGATCTCCCCTGGCATCCACAGCTAGGGAGTCCCCATATGTGAAGACTCATTCCTGCTTGTTCCTGGAGATAGCACAGTTACTTACCTGTAACAGGTGATCTCTGGGAACAGCAGGAATTAGTCTTCACAACCCACCCACCTCCCCTAGGAGTTGTATCTATCTATCTCCTTTCCTCTTTCTCTCCTTCTGTCTCAGCTATGAAACTCAACTGAGGAGAAGCAGTGGGAAAGGCGGGAAGTCAGTGCGCAGGCGCGAGGGATGCTCCCAAAAGCTTTATGATTGGATGCTGGGGAGCATTCCCGTGCAGGCTCCGTCGATACCGACGTACCCATATGTGAAGACTAATTCCTGCTGTTCCCAGAGATCACCTGTTACAGGTAAGTAACTGTGCTTTTCCCTTTCTTTTCCCCATCAGAAAGGTAAGAAACAAAAAGGCAATAGACTTAAGGACAGAGTCCATTCACCAGCCGGTAGCTGAAGCGCGTCCATTCACAATGGCCATCTTGGATACTCCCACCAATAGTAATTTTAAGGCACATTACAATTAGGTACTCTGGGTATTTCCTTGTTCTCAGAGCAAAGACGGGGGGAAGCTGTAAAACTAGAGGGCATAACATGAAGCTGCAAGGGGGTAAATTGAAAGGCAATGTCAGGAAATACTTTTTCACTGAAATGGTGGTGGATGCTTGGAATGCCCTCCCGATGGAAGTGGTGGGGGGCAAATACAGTGACAGAATTCAAAATGGCATGGGGCAGACACAGTGGATCCTTTTATAGCAATAGGATAAAATCAAAATAAACTTAACTATCTAAATTCTCAACAAACGGGTGTCCTACACAGAGCGGTAGGTTCACCCCTAAACAAAGACATGGGGAGGAGTGGCCTGCACAGAGCAGCAGGTGCACCTACTCTTGCCATCTTACTGGGCAGACTAGATGGACCATACTGGTCTTTATCTGCCATCATTTACTATGTTACTATGTAAGTTTGTACCTGAGGCAGTGAAGGTTAAGTGACTTGCTCAAGGCCAAAAGGAATGCAAGTAGGGTTGAACACTGTTCTTTTTGGTCAGCAGACCATTGCTCTTAACTGCTAGGCTATTTCTCCATTCTGAGAGTAATATGATGAGAGGTAACAGTTTAGTTGTGGTTATTTTGATTAATGCTTGTTCAGAGAGACATGCTTTCTGCTTGGAGTATCATAATGACTTCTCTTAGTGCTGCATCAGCATATGTACATGTGATGACAACTCTGGAAGTTGCTCTAGTCTGCCTCCACCTGCTGACTGGGGAGCATAACTCGCTTGTCTGGACTGGTCTAGGAAAGAGAAATATCAGATACGTAATATTTCTCCTTTTCCCTTGAAGGCAACTTCAGTCCTAACCCTCGTTTTTTGTTTTTGCTGTGTTCAGTTGCAGGCAGAGGCAGAGGTCGCGGTCGGGGAAGAGGGCGAGGCCGTGGCAGAGGAAGAGGTGGACCCAGGCGATGATTTCCTTCAGAACAGTCACTGAACAGAAAATTTGGGATATTTTTTGTACAGGTTTTGTTTCATTCTGTTTTTAATAAAAAAATAAGTATGGATACAATTCCACTGTCCAGTTTGTCAGCAAAGGTTTGTAGTTTCATACACACTAGACAATTCCAGGTAGTATTGTTATGCTCTAAACAAGAAATTATTTCTGTGTGAACTTCACAGTACAAGTTGATTCGTTTCACACAATCTTCATTTGCAGAAACGGTCTAATGGCATGTAATAATGAAAACTATTTCTTATGAAATAACTGTTCATGTATATTGAAGACATGAGTGTGTTTTGTTAAGAGCAGAAAACTGATTTTCATTCTGCTCCTGAATGAAATATTTGTTACATACTGCTTTGACAACCGCTAAAGATTATATAAAAGGAAACAAAGCATTATTCTCAATTTCTGGCATGTATTGTTTTCTGACTTCATGGATTTAAAAGGGGAAATGGCAGCAGCAGATTTTCAAGTTTAAACTTGTTTAAGCTCATGTTGTCAAACTTACAAAAAATACTCACTTTGAATCTATAAAAACCCTGTAATTACTGCTTGTGGGAAGAAACTTGACCATAAAATAAGGTCATAGCCTCCAAAACAGGAGGAAGTATGTATAGTACTGCTTAACACACATGCAAAGAAATCAGTATTTAGTTTTAATTGGGTTAAACACACAGATCAATCTGAAAAAATATTTTGCAAGGCTGAACGCTCAAACTAAAAAAAATAGCTTTTAGCCTTGTAACTTAGTTTAACTTTCAATAGTTGGAGTAACATTTTGAAAAAGTCATACCATTAAAGTCTGTGGATGCCAGTGAATTGATTAGGAGAGGGTTAACTTTGCAGTGAGCTCAACTAGAGCTGAATAACAGCTACAATATTTTTAGAGGAGAAAGCTATATGTTTTCAAAACTGAATATCAAAGTTCTAAAATCTTCCTTTTGCAGCATTTGCTGCTCCATGGTTTCATGGAAGATGGCAATAGAAACCATTGCCTTTCTTCTTTGGGAGAGCAAGGAATCTGATGGCATCAGGCTACAATGTCCAAATTGTCTTTTCTGTTTTGAGTGTCCTCTTTTTATTAAAGGAGAGCTGCTGAATAAATTTTCCACTAGTTTTTAGATGTGTATCACTTAAAATGAAAGAGCACCTGTTGCCAGTGGTCTGCCTGGCCCCTACAGCTACAAAGTAAACCAGCATAGCAGGGAAGGAGCAGTAAACTGTGAGGTTGTGGAGATACCAGAGTCTACCACCTGAATAGTGACAGACCCAAGGGGGATGACCTGATGGGAACCAAGGATGGCAAACCCTATGATTACCTCCAACAGCATTGCCTGTTGCCTCTCATTCTTCCTCTTCAGTCGGCCACCCAGACCAGCAGCAGAAGCATTTAAGTGCACATCTCTTGTTAAGACTTGCCCTGCAGCAAGAGCCATGTGATTATCTAGATCATACCATGAAATTGGCCCTGCAGAGCAACTGTGTGCTTAAGCACCTCTCTTGCTGCCTTGGTGCTTGAAGAGGAATATTTGAAGGTGGTGAGGCTGCTTCTTCTACTTCCTTTTCGTTCCTCTAGTCCAGTCCCGGAACCTGAGTTTTGTACCACCTCCAGCAGCTTTGGAGACTGAAACACGTCATCGCTTTGACGCCGGTATAAGTAGGCAAGGACTGCCTCTCCCTGCCAGTAGTTTGTGTCTCCATAGCAGCTGGAGAAAGTGCTGAGCCTAGGATCTGGGCTCAGATTAGTGGCAAATAAGCAGAGTGGTTTTTAAATTGGTGAATTTTTCTGATTACTAGATCATCAGGAGGGGCAGAGTAGAACAGGGCTGCACAGGTTAGATTGCCTCCTCTGTCTCTTCTCTGCCTTTCTGCTTCCCCCCTCTACCCCCCCCTCCCCCTCTGGGCCTGAAACTGGGACCGCGATCGAGACCCGGCAAGAAGGGCCTCCCTGCTCCTGATCCCGCGTGAAAGGGTGAGGAGCAGGTGGCTGGCGCAGCCGGCAGTGTGTCTGCTAGCGGAGGACTGCGGCAGTGTCTCTCTCTACCCGGAGCTGAAGCCGCCGATTCGGCTGAGCTCCGGGGGTGGATTGAAGCCCCCGGCGTGCAGGAGAACCGTGGTAAGAGCTGTTTTTTGATTTCTGGGGGGTTGGCCACATGCGTGGAGGCTGGGGAACAGGAATTGTTGCATTTTGGTGTGTGATTGGGTTCGCCGGGCCTGACCGTGTGGCGTTCACGTGGGAAGCACGAGAGCGGCCATTTTCCAGGTTTTTTGGGGTTTACCGGCTCACAGAAACTGAAGGAAGAGGCAGTTGGTCTTCCAGGGGTTTTTTGTGGGCTGGGGTCTCTCGAGGTTTAGATAGAGGCCACTCAGGGAAGGAGTCTTACCAGTTGGGGGGGGGGTCTTGGGGCTCCTGGTGGCTGATTTCTGTGGGCGTCGAGCCTAGGAATAGCATGCTAGCTAGGCCTTGCTGCCTAGTCTGTGGCACGAGGCTCGGCTCGGTCCTAGAATCGGGGGTTTGTCAAGCTGCAACCAGGAAGCAGCGTTGATGGAGCAGGCGCTGGAGGGGAGGGGGGCAGGGGGTGCTATCCCAGAGCCAGGATGACGTCCTGCCTCCATCCCTGGTTCCCTTAGAGCCCATAGCTGGGCCGTCTACAGAGGAGGGGCCGTTGCTTCCGCCGGGACAGGGTCCAGCAGGGGGATAGCCCATTGTTCCTCCGGATTTCTTTTTGCTAATGCACCAGGCGTTTTCTCTTCTGCAGCCAGTTATGGCCATGCTGCTTGCCAGTGGATGGGGGGAGAAGCGCCTGGGGAGCCCATTGGGGCCGCAGTCTTCTGGTACCCCTTCTAAGAGAAGTAAGGGGGCAGGGGTAGAGATGTTTGCGGCTATGCCCTCAGAGGATCTGGAGGCGGCAGAAGGGGATCTTGAGGAAGATTCGGTGGATGAGTTAGAAGAGGGCGAGCTGCCAGATGCAGAACAGCAGGCCAGAGTAGTCCGGGTGTTTAGGCATGAAGAGTTGCCAGCGCTGATTACCGAAACCCTCAAAGCGCTTAACATGCCGGCCACGGTTCCCGCAACAGATGAGGCGTTGGAGTATCCGTTGTTACAAGCCGTACGTACGACGCAGCGGGTATTTCCTATTCATAGAGTTGTTTTTTTAGGAGCATGGTTCAGGAAGAGTGGGATTTGCCAGAGTCGGCCCTTAAGGGATCTAGGGCTATAGCTAGGCTCTATCCGTTTTCTGACCAGGATAGGGACCACTTTCGTTCCCCAAAGATCGACGTGGTGGTGTCAGTGGTTACAAAAAAGATGACGATCCTGGTAGAAGGTCTGCTGCGCTTAAGGATGGTCAGGATAGGAAATTAGATACTTTGTTGAAGCAAGTGTTTGACATTAGCGCTCTATCCATGCAGGCCTCGATCGTGGGAGCTTGGGTAGAGAGAGCTTGTCTGCGATAGTCTCAGCGGTGGCAGGTGGATGAGGTGGCTTGCCTGGAGTCCAGATCTGCCTATTTGGCGGATGTTCATTATGACCTAATCAGGGGTCTTGGTAAGAGTATGGCGTTGGTGGTGTTAGCCCGGCTGTATTTGTGATCTGGGCAGCGGACAGTTCTTCCAAGGCTCGGCTTAGTAAGCTCCCTTTCAGGGGGAAGCTGTTCGGTGAAGATTTGGACAAGTTAATCAAGGATCTGGGAGAGTCTAAAGGGGGTCAGCTGCCTGAAGATAAACCAAAGCAGGGCTGCCCTTCTCCAGTTCCCAAGGGGTCGCAGAGAGTTTCGTCGGTTTCGGGTGCCTCACTTTGGGCAGTTTCAGCGGGGCAAGTTTCCTGTGCGAGGCCAGGGGTTTCGTGGATTTCAATAGATAGAGGTTTTGCGCCCTTCTCGTCCTTGAATCTTAAGAAGCCACAGTGAGGTGAGGGGAACGTAGGGGGGGGATGCCTGTGGGACATTTACTCTGCCTGGGTCCAGATAACTTCGGACCAGTGGGTGTTGGAGGTTATTCGAGAGGGCTACGCTCTGGAGCTCCAATGGCCAGTGGTAGACTTGTTTGTCCAGTCTCCATGCAGGGTGTGAATGAAGTTCCGGGCGATGCAGGAGACACTTCAAAGGTTGCTGCAACTTCAAGCGGTGGTGCCAGTACCGCCAGAACAGTGCGGGTATGGTCAGTACTCCATTTATTTTGTAGTGCCAAAGAGACTGCGCATTTCGACCCATTCTGGATTTAAAAGGAGTGAATTGCTGTCTCTGGGTGTCTCATTTCCGGATGGAGACGTTGCGTTCCATGATTGCGGCAGTTTGAAAGGGAAAATTCCTTACGTCGTTAGATCTGACAGAGGCCTATTTACATATTCCCATTCGTCGGGAGCACCAACAGTTTCTTCAGTTTGCGGTGCCTATGGGGCACTTCCCATTTCAGGCCTTGCTGTTTGGCCTGTCGACGGCTCCAAGGACGTTCACCAAGATTATGGTGGTGGTGGCAGCAGCTCTCCGCCAGGAGGGAGTGCTGATGCATCCATATTTAGACGATTGGCTGATCAGAAGAAGAGAGCGGAAAAGCCACTTCCCGGATAGTGCAGATGTTACAGATCCTAGGATGGGTGGTCAACTTCTCCAAGAGCAAGCTGGTCCCATCGTAGTCACTAGAGTACCTGGGGGCACGGTTCGACACAGCGCAGGGGAAGGTTGGTCTTCCAGTGGGCCGATTGCAGGGCTTGAGGGAGCTGTTGAAGTTCCTGTCTGACAGCTCCCATGACTTGGCAATATCTGCAGTTGCTCGGAACAGTGGCGGCCACAATAGAGGTGGTTCCGTGGGCTAGGGCTCACATGAGACTGTTGCAGAGGGCCCTTCTTCGGCGTTGGTCGCATCAGACGGATGCGCTGTCTCAGCGGTTGGTCTGTCCGCTGGAGGTGAGACAGGAGCTTCTCTGGTGGTCACGGCAAGAGAACTTGGTGAAAGGAATGCCCCTGGAGGCTCCGGCCTGGAGACCCTTGACGACGGACGCAAGTCTCACAGGCTGGGGAGCGCATTTCAAAGGAAGACTAGTGCAGGGGCAGCGCTCGGTGCTCGAGAGAGTGGTCGATCAACAGGCTGGAGATGAGGACGGTGTATTTGGCCTTGTTAGAGTTCCAGTCGTGCCTGGATCGGTCGGTGCTTTGCGTGTTCTTCGACGATGCGACCACGGTGGCTTACATCAACCGACAAGGCGGCACGGGGAGTGCGGCATTGGAGGCAGAGGCAGGTCAGCTGTTAGCCTGGGCCGAACTGAATCTATTGGCCATCTCAGCTCAGCATGTAGCAGGGGTGGACAAAGAGGCAGATTATTTGAGTCATCTCAGAGTGGATCCAGGAGAATGGGTGCTTCACCTGGACGTGTTTACACTAATAACAGAGTGCTGGGGAATGCCGGTTATGGATCTGATGGTGACCTTCGAGTCAGTGAAAGTGGCTCGGTTTTACAGCAGACGGTGAGAAAGGATGTCGGAGGGTCTCGACGCATTGGTGCAGAGGGGTGGCCTGTCGAGGGTCTCGTCTGTTTTTCCGCCCTGGGCACTCAGACGGATGGTGCAGCGCATAGAGTGTCACTGGGGGCTGGTGGTACAGGTGGCTCCGGACTGGCCGAGAAGGCCATGGTACGGTGATCTGGTTCATCTACTGGTAAACAGGCCATGGCTGCTCCCGTTGCGGGATGATCTGTTGCTTCAGGGGCCGCTTCGCATGCCGCAGGTGAATCGATTCTCGCTTATGGCTTGGCTCTTGAAAGGGCGAGGATGAAAACCAAGGGTTATTCGGCGGCAGTCATTTCTACTTTGCTCAAGGCGAGACGCAAGTCTACTTCCTTAGCTTATGTGCGGGTCTGGTGCATTTTCGAGGCCTGGTGTGCAGACAGATGGGTACGACCCTCAGCGGCATCTATTTCGCAGATCCTTTTTGTTTTTGCAGGATGGCTTTGAGAAAGGATTGTGGTGGCCAGTTCTTTGTGGGTGCAGCTGGCAGCGATCTCGTGCTACCGAGGTAAGGTTCAAGGAGAGGTTTGGGGGCACACGTGGATGTGAAGTGGTTTTTACAGGCTATGCTGCTCTCGAGGCCTCCTTGTCGCTGCTCGGTTCCTTCCTGGGACCTGAATCTAGTTTTGGAAGCCTTGGTCAGAGCTCCTTTTGAGCCGTTAGGTAAGGCGTCCCTGAAGGATTTGACATTAAAGACGGCTTTCCTGGTAGCCATCTGTTCAGCTCACAGGATTTCAGAATTGCACACCTTGTCCTGTAGGGAACCGTTCCTGTTGTTTTCAGATCAGGTGGTGGTACTGAGGACGGTGCCTGCGTTCTTGCCTAAGGTGGTTTCAGTTTTTCACATCAACCAGTCGGTGTCGTTACCAGTATTTTCTGAAGAGTCGTCATCGATGGGAGGTAGGTTACGTCTTTTGGATGTTCGTCGGTCTCTGAAGAGGTACCTGCGCAGGTCGGCGGCCTTCCGTAAGTCAGATCGGTTATTTGTGGTGTTCGGAGGTCCACAGAAAGGGGAGGCTGCATCTAAAGCGTCCATTTCTAGATGGTTGAAAGAAATCATTGCAGCGGCATATATTTTGAAGGATAGGATGGTTCCGGAAGGTCTTCGGGCTCACTTGACTAGAGCACAGGCTGCTTCCTGGGCGGAATTTATCTTGGTGCCGGCTGTGGAGATTTGTAAGGCGGTGACCTGGTCGTTCTTGAATTCTTTTGTCAAACATTATAGGCTGGATGTGCAAGCGGCAAGTGATGTGCAGTTTGGATCGGCAGTTCTTCAGGCTGCTCTTGCAGGACCCTCCCGTTGATATTTACTGCTCTGTTACATCCTCTCAGGTTCTGGGACTGGACTAGAGGGACGAAAAGGAAGGTAAAATTAGACTTACCTGCTAATTGTTGTTCCTTGAGGGACTCTAGTCCAGTCCCGGATCCCACCCAGGGGGCTGTTCCAGGTTTTGAGTCAGCCTGCAGTTCTTACTGAGCACAGTGGAAATAGGTGAAAGGTTTCAAGAAGGTGTTGGTTTCGGTGCACATGGGGGGCTGTGTCTCTTTAAGATTTCTATTCTGGTGCAGAGAGAGGGCATCTTTCCTATGCAGGGATTCGTTTTTGGTTCGAGGAAGGTCCCCTTCCTGGGGAGCTTCTTTGCAGAGTAGGATGGTTAGAAATGGCGTTCAAGTTTCACAGTTATTCTCTCTTCCTTTTTTTTTTTTTTTTTTTTTTTTTAAATATATGTTTAACTACTTATTTGTTGCTCTGCTGAGTCTGCTTTGTCAATAGGTACTGGTGGAGAGAGGCGTTCCTTGCCTACTTATACCAGTGTCATCAAAGCGATGACGTTTTTCAGTCTCCAAAGCTGCTGGAGGAGGTACAGAACTCTCAGGTTCCAGGACTGGACTAGAGTTCCTCAAGGAACAACAATTAGCAGGTAAGCCTAATTTCACCTTTTTGAGGTAAACCAGATCTGCTGTGCTTAGCCGTACTCTGAAGAGATAAAGGATGTGCAGGCAGAAGAGGGAAAGAATGTGGGCAGAGGGAGCATGGGGAGGGGGGCACGAACCCCCCACCCCATACAGAAACATAAACTGTAACATGCAGCCCCCAGGCAGCCTACTAAGACGCATTTCAACATGCTTCTCTTCTCCTACACAGACATGCCTTGCTGCTAGCAAAGGATGAGGAAACAACCATTGTATCAGTATAAGTGTGCATTTTCCAACTTGTAGTTTTCTGTTGGCCTTTTCTTTTAATAAAGCAATGATTACTCTAGTCCTAGAGAAGCTACCAGAAGATTTCAGTGGTCTGTATTAAAAAGTAAAAACAATCATGTAACAGATATGCTGTCCCTCTGCGATTTCCTCCTGATAAAGATGATGAGAGCAGTCAGCGGTATCCAGATTATGGAAGCTGCAACAAGTAGCCCAATAACTGCCAGGGCATATGTGGGATAATCTTTTGTGACCAATCGACCCTAGGAACAAGAAACAAAATAGTGTTAACACTTATCCCCAATAGTCTGTTTCAACAATAGTCTGTTTCCATCTGAGTGACTTGACTTAAGAAATGGAGATACTCTTTCCCATCTGTAATAAAAGGGTGGGACATGGACCAGTAAACAATAGACAGAGATTTCCAGGTCCTATTGCCACCTATTTAAAACAGAGGTGGAGGTTTGGGTTTGCTGGCCATAGTTGAGACCCAGAGGACCTGCCATTCAGAGGTAGGCTGAGATATTTTGTGAACTATTGGTCCTTATTATTGGTATCTCAGGAGGTTCAGAAAATCTGAGGGTTGAGAGGAAAAGTTTGATTAAACACTTGTGAATGACCACTTTGAGGGTGACACACTCGAGCGCCATGTGGGAGGCTCCACTAGACTGCAGTCTTTTTGGTAGCCATAGGAGAAGGGAAAATTTGGTTCAGCTCCATGCTCTTATGATAACCGTTGAGCAGCCACAAATTGAAAGGATCTGGAAGAGTGCAGCGGCCTCACACAACCTTAACGCCCCCTCCTCTGTTTCCCCCTCTCTCTCTCTCGAAAATTGCAGAAGACTCTGAGGGAGCTAGCTACCTGCCAGACACCTTTAAACACTGTGCTATCAAAGTCAGTGAAACAATATCATGGGAGTAGAACTGAGCCCGGCATGGATCCTCTGCCTGGGGTTCTCAGGGGGTGAGTACCAAGGCTTAACCTCATCATTATCCTTGTTGGGGGCTCCCCGATTCCATCTGTGTGGGACACAATTCAGGATAGACTGCTGACTTGGCACAGTGTGGGGGTTTCCTGCTGTTTTCTACACACGTTTTCTTTTTTTGTGCATCTTGCTGTCGTACCGTGTGTGTTCTACCCTAGTGCCTGTAACATGCACCACAGTAAAAGTGCAGTCTAGTGCCTTTGGGCTGCTACATCCTTATCGCATGCTGTTACGATACTTGCCTTAATTCTTTCTTCCAGGAAATGTTCTTTGGCAAATGAGATGCCTCATCTCTGGATTCTGGACTCTGCTGTTCTTGCATGGGAGTTTGAGTTGTCCCTGGAGGGCCTGCTCCCCTTCTTTCAGCTGGGAGATACAATTAGTCTGGCCTTGCCTGCCACAGGGCAGGAGGCAAAGGATGGCATTATGGGAAGGATAGCCTGTTGGCGGAGGATCTTGTGACTTCTGTGAGCTGCTCATTGTCCTCTAGGGTGATCTGTGACGGTGACGGCTGTGCACCCTGGTTTTAGGAGGATCATTTCTGAGAGGAGAACTTGTGGATTGTCCTCACTGGAATTCGTTCTCTTTTGCAGCAGCCTGGTCCTTCCAGCATTGAAATCCAGACCTTGTGGTGTCTGGGTGCCCTCTGGCCACAGTCTTGTGTGGGGCAGGCACAGAGTGGAAGTCCTGTTCTATTTCCTTTGACTAAGTGTCCCCGGCATGGGGTGCCCCTGGAGATGGGGAACAGCTGGGAGCTGTCTGAGATTTTGACTATGACTTAGATTCAGATGGCTCGATACTGGGCTCTGACATGGATGTAGAAGTACTCTTGCCTTCAGAAGATTGTGAGGGAGGCTGGTGTGATCTGCCTATTCCGGAAGGAGGAGCTAACAGCGTTAATTGCCAGGGTCTTATCTGCCTTGAACTTGACTGAGCAGGAGCTGAAGGTACACTTGCTCTTTCAAGGGGTGTGAAAATCCACTATGGTCTTCTGGTTTCCAGATGTGATAAAGGATATGATCCGGTCAGAATGACTCTCCTGACTCTGCATAAAGGGTTAAGGGTGTGTAAGATCTATGCTCTCCCAGAAGAGGAGTGCTTTGGTATTCCCAAGGTGGATGCGCAGGCCACGGCGGTTACCAGACAGATCACCTTTCCTTTGTGTAAGGCAGATCAGCCCTAAAGGAGTTTCTGGACCATAAGGTGGATTTGTGGTTGAGAAGCCTGTTTTGCCATGGCAGTGCCTATTCTGCTGCTGGCAGTATCTACCAGCCTGACATCCTGAGCCCTGCTCCAGTGGATTCAGTCTCTTCCGACAGATACGACCCCTCTTTTGAGCTTGCTGTGGCCTTCCTTTCTGATGCCATGTATGACCTGGTGTGTTTGATGGCCAAAGATGGTGCCCTAATGACAGTGTCAAGCCGTTGGATTTGGCTTCAGCACTGGGCAGTGGACACATTTTCCAAAGCCCAGTTGGCCCAACTGGTTTTTAAGGGGACACTTCTGTTTGGAGCCAGTTTGGAAATGCTGGTGAATGACCTGGTGAGACCAAATCTACCGTCTTCTGGAAGCGGGTCCAAGGGGCCTGTGAAGCAGGCCTGATGCCCCTACTCATCAGCCTCGGCCCATTCATCAAGGGTGCACTGGCAGGATTCCTGGGGATCTCAGGTTTTCCAGGTAACGAGAGTTCCTCCTTTCTGGCTTTGGGCTTGTTCTCAATCCTTTCATGGAGCATGTGGACCCAGGGATTCGGTCCCTTCCAGAGGAGGACCCTCCCTAGCTGCATAATGAAGATTTTGGGGTCTACTCCCTGGTTCCTCCAGTTGGAGGCAGACTTTGCCTTTTCTTTCAGGAATGAGCCTGGGTTGCCAAGGATCACTGGGTGCTCTCCATGCTTCAAGCAGTGGCCAAGGCATATTTTTCATGTCCTGATCTGGGTGGATCAGCAAAAATTTGCATGTTGCATGCTTGGTCTTGCTATCAGTTTTGCAACAGGCTTTCCACTGCTGTGAAGATGTTCTCCCAGGTCATGGTGGTGGTGGCGGCTGTGGCACCAAGGGATCTGTGTCCTTAGCCTCAGCTGAGTGATCAATTGGGGAAGAGCCAACTGTGGCCTTTCCAGTCTCTGGAAGCACATTTTGAATCTAGAGTGGGCAGAGTTTCGTCTGCCCACCATGGCATTTCTTATGTTCCTGCCAGAAGGATGTCCAAGTCTGTTAGGACCATCAGGTTGGCTTTATTGTGTTTCTGGCCTCTGATCAAGGGATAGACGGTTCAAGTGATTCCAAACAATGCCATGGCCGGTGGCTTATATCAGTTGATAAGGCAGCACAAGGAGTGCCGGGATAGCTCTGGAGATGGCTCTCCTATTTGCCTGGGCTGAGAAGAACCTCCTAGCCTTGTTGGCTTAGCACATTGCCAGCATGGACAATGTGGAAGCAGACCTCAGCTGGCACTCTTTGGATCCTGGAGAGTGGGAGTTGAATTAAGAGGCTTTTCAGTTGATTTCTGCACTGCTTGGATCACCCCAAAATGGATCTAATGGTGATTTGCTCCAATGCCAAAGTTTGCTGCTGCTGCTTCAGTTACCACATGGAGATGGGGTTAGAGAGTGTCTGCCCTGACCCAGCCTTGGTCAGATCAGCTCCAGCTGTACATGTTTCCTCTGTGGCCTGAGGGGGGGGGGGGGGTGATTTGGAGTATAGAACACCACCTGGGCAGGATTGGCCTAGGAGAGTGTGGTTCAGAGACCTGATGTGGCTACTGCATGAGCCTTCTCTTCAGCTGCCTCTGCCTCAGGGCCTGTTGTGACAGGGAGGACCTGGTTCCCATCTCGCTTATGGCTCCTTTCTTGAAAGGAGATGACTTGCCCATTAGGGCTATTCTCCGGCAGTGGTCTCCATTCTGCTCGGAGCCTGTAGGGGGTCTACCGAGCTAGCTTATGTGTGGATCTGGTGCCTCTCTTGAGCGATGGTGTGGCACTCTTCAGTTTGCTCCTAAGGTGGCCAAGATGCCATCTGTTGGCCTTTTTACAGGATGGCCTGCAGAAGGGCCTTTCCCTTAACTCCTGGAATATTCAGGTAGCAGCTTTTGGCCTGTTTCTGAGGTCCAGTGGCTGGGTAAGTCTTTAGCCTTGCACCCAGATGTCTCACTCTCTCTAGGGCATTTAGTGTCTGCTTCCTCCCCTCTGGTTTGTGATCCCTTCCTGGGATTTGTCTGGTGCCCTTTGAGCTGTTTAAGCATGCTACTTTAAAGGATTTTGATGCTCAAGGTGGTGGTCTTGGTTGCAATTTGTTTCCCAAGGCAAATTTCTGAGCTGCAGACTGTCTTGCTGAGATCCTTATCTGTATTTTTGAAGGAGGCAGTTTTTCCATTTGACTGTCTTCTTGCCTAAGATGCTTTCTCCCTTTCATGTGAAGTAGATGCTAAAGTTGCCCCCCTCCTCTAAGGCATAGTGTTGGGGGAAGGATAAGGATCTTTGTCTTGTGGTTGGCCAGAGTGTGCATCTCTGGTACTTGGAGACTATGAATTCCTTTTGTAGGTTTGATTATTGTTTTTATGCTGTATGCTGGCCCTTGCAAGGGTGATGTGGCAGTTAAATCGACTTTAAGGTGGTGGATTAAGGAGGCCTTTGTCTCTGTGTATCTTGTTAGAAAGCCAGTTGGTTCAGGAGCATTTGCATGCCTATTCTGCCCAAGCACAGATGTCCTCATGGGCGGTGAGGAGCTCTGTAGGTCCTGCAGACTTTTGTTGGGCAGCAACATGAACATTACTTTCCACTTTTGTCAAGCATTATTGCTTGGATGTCCATGAGAGGGTGGATGCTGCCTTTGACTCAAGGGTTTTGCAAGCTGCTGTCGTCTTCTTGCCCAGTAAAGTTGTAGTTTTGGTGCATCCCACTTGTCTGGACTGGTCTAGCTGGACACTATGAAAGGTGACACTTTTTTAAATTATATTTTTATTAAATTTTATATAGAAATATTTATGGATACATCTACATGAATGATGGAAATAACATGGGATACCATAAATAACACTGGCAAAATATAAAGAAAGAACATAATAACCATTTAGTCCACAAGTAAAAAAACATCCAGGGGTTCCAAGAAATAAAGTAAAGGGAGTTCTCCAGGACCAAGCAGGAAGTCAGTCCTCACTTATGGGTGATGTCGGCGCCGACGGAGCCCTCGCGGAGCAATTTTCCCCAGCTTTCAAAGAAAGCCTTTGGGAATTGCAGCGCGCATGCGCGGTCGTCTTCCCGCCCGAGGGTGCCATCTTAGCCAGTCTTCTTTTTTCCGCGGAGCCCTACAGACGTCCCCGTCTTGTCCCCGCGAAAAAGTCGATTTTCTTCATTATTTTATTCTTTTTCCTTCGGTTCGACGCCGATCTTTTTCCCGCCCGGACTCGCGACGCCGGTCACGAGTCCTCTTACTTTTTTCGGTTTTTCTGACTTTGTCAGCTTTCGTTTTCGATTTTTCCCTGGCAGACCGGTCCTTTGACCTCGCAGGGGCCCTTTTTCCCCCGATGGCTGCCAGTGGGTTTAAGCGGTGTGGTCAGTGTGACCGAAATATGTCACTAACTGACACACACGACTTTTGCCTCCGCTGCCTGGGCCCGGATCATGAGGAACTGATCTGTGGGCCCTGCGGCAAAATGTCCTCAAAAGCGTTGAGAAGTCGGCGGCATCAGCGTGATAGAATCTTCGCTGACCCCAGCCGTACCCGGACCTCGTCGGAGGCCTCCGCGTCGAAAGGCTCCAGCTCGGACCGTCGCCGGAGTTCCTCCGACCGGGGTTCTCCCTCCGGGGACCATCGTCGTAAGGTGAAACCCGCGAGGGCGGCGTCGGTGGACGCTCCTGGTTCCGCGAGGGCCAGGTCGCATAGCCCCGACAGCCGCCCCGGGTCCTTGGAGAAGGAACACATCCCGAAGCGACCTCGCCTGGAGTCGGAGATGCCTGCTCGGGTAAGTCCTGTGGTCCTTCTGGACTCGCCTCCGCGACAGCCGACGTCGGGCCCGACGCCGTCGGGGGCCCGAGTCGGGGGCTGCTGGGTCACCTGAGCTCGGACTCAGGTTGACGGCCTTGGAGAGCAGACTGTCTGCCTTCATGGACCAGCAGAGGGCACTGCTCGCTGGGGCCGCTGCCCCGACCGCCGGGACGTCGACGTCCAAGTCGACCCCGGAGACCGAGCCGATCCTCGAGTCGATGAGAACTCGAGTCGATCCTCGGTCGAGGTCACCCTCGGCCTCCCGTTCGGGACCGAGGTCGCCGACGCCGACTCCCTCGGCATCGGGGCGGCTGGCGCCGCGCCCTGCCCGGGCCGACCCCACCGAGTCCTCGTCGGAGTCGGTCTGGGAGTCTGAGGAGGAAGAGTCGCCTGATTCTTTCCGGACTCGGTGTGTCCCCTCGGACTCACCGGAGTCCGAGCCTCGGAAGCAGTCCCCCCCGGAGGATGCCCGGTTCTCGGACTTCGTTAGGGATATGGCCAAGGCTTTGGCCTTCCCTGCGGATCCCGAGGAGGAGCCTCGAGCCGAAGAGCTCGACGCCCTCCAGTATGACTCTCCCGCGAGGGAACACTTTACTGTACCGGTTCCTCCTATGCTGGAACGACTACTCTTCCGCATGTGGGAGAGTCCGGCCTCCTCGCCGGTCCTGAGCAAGCGGGTCGATTCTATCTATCGAGTCCGCAAGAGCCCTGGCTTTCAAAAGGCACAGCTGCCACACCATTCCATGGTAGTGGAATCGGCCATGCATCGTCTTAAGAGCCAGAAGATGCACTCCTCGGTGCCTCCTGGCAGGGAGGCCCGTAACCTGGATGGCCTTGGCAAGAAGTGTTTCCAGGGCTCTATGCTCGCATGTCGTGTCCAGACTTACCAGCTATACATGGGCATGTATCTCCGGGATCTGGCTAAAGAGCTAGCCGGATTCTCCGCTGGTTTGTCCGAGGAACCCTTGCGGAGGTTCCTAGCCTTGTCCACTGGCATTCGGGAATGCTCAAAGTTCATGTCCCGGGCAGCCTATGATGGCTTTGAAGCATCGGCTCGAGTGGCCGCAGCCGGCATCGGTGCCCGCCGACAGGCTTGGCTTCAGTCGTCAGACCTTGAGCCCTGGGTGCAGGACAAGTTGGTCGATGTCCCCTGCCGAGGCGAAAACCTCTTTGGCAAGCCCATGGCGGAAAAGGCTGCGCAAATTGAGACTGAGACTCTCACCAGGACCAGGCTTTCTAGGAAGACCTCCGCCCCTTCCCAGAAAAAGAAGGGCTCGGGGAAAAAGTCCTTTTACCCGAGGAAGGCGGCTGCCTACAAACAATACCCCCATTATCAGGCCCCTGCAGCTCCCCAACAGGGCCAGCAGGCCAAGGGACGGAGTAACGGGTCCCGTAGGCAGCAAGCCCCCAAGCCTGCACCACCAGCCCCTGCTCAGCAGGGTGGGGGTTTTTGACTCACAAAGCATAGCCTCTCCCCCCCGCTGGTTCCTCCCAGCACCGGAGGCCGGCTGGTTCACTTCGCCCACAGGTGGTCCAGCATCACCGCAGATGCCTAGGTGCTTCAAGTCGTGCGGGAAGGCTATCTTCTCCACTTCCACCAGGTCCCTCCCTCCTATTTTCCGGGAGAACCTCCACGACCCCCTCTGCACAGGGAATTACTCCTTCAGGAGTTAGCAGGTCTTCTGCAGGAACAGGCGGTGGAACCGGTGCCACACCACCTGAGAGGTCAAGGCTTTTATTCCAGGTATTTTCTAATACCAAAGAGAACAGGGGGCCTCAGACCCATCCTGGACTTGCGCAACCTCAACAAGTTCCTTGTGCGGGAGAAGTTCAAAATGCTTACCCTTGGAATCCTTCTGCCCTACCTCCAGCAGGGAGATTGGCTATGCTCCTTGGATCTAAAGGATGCCTACACGCACATCCTTATCCACCCAAGCCACCGCCAATAACTAAGGTTTGTGGTGGCAGGAAATCATTACTAGTACAGAGTACTGCCCTTTGGCCTGTCCTCCGCGCCACGAGTCTTCACAAAATGTCTCGCGGTGGTGGCGGCCCATCTCCGGCTTCACGGCCTCTATGTCTTTCCGTACCTCGACGACTGGCTCATCAGAGCAGCGTCCGCTCGGGAGGTCACCAACGCCACGCGCCGCACGGTGACTCTTCTGCAGCACTTGGGCTTTGTTATAAACTTCGCAAAGTCCACTTTGCTCCCCTCGCAGGATCTCGAGTTCATCGGCGCAAGGCTGCACACTCCTCAGGCGCGAGCATACCTACCGCTCGACAGGGCTCAACGGCTCATGGACCTAGCCGACCGTTTTCGCAGCCAGCCCCTGGTCTCCGCCAGGCGCTTCCTGAGACTGCTCGGCCATATGGCTTCCACCGTCCATGTGACCCCCAATGCCCGCCTGAATATGCAGCCTGCTCAATGGTGTCTCCGCCAGCAGTGGCGACAAGCCACAGGCGGCCTAGCAGACCTAGTGCGCGTCTCAGAGCCGCTGATCTCGTCTCTCCGGTGGTGGCTTCGGCAGCCGAACCTGCTATTCGGAATGCCTTTCCAGTCACCTCAGCCGACCCGGGTGCTGACCACGGATGCATCCCTCCTGGGCTGGGGAGCACATTGCCAAGGGGCACGTACTCAGGGCCTCTGGACCACGTGGGAGTCTGCTCAGCAGATCAACTTCCTGGAGCTCAGGGCGATCCGCCTGGCTCTCAAGGCCTTCCCCCACCTGACTTCTCACCAGTCCGTCCTTGTCCAGACGGACAATCAAGTTGCCATGTTCTACGTGAACAAGCAGGGGGGCACGGGCTCTTTCCTCCTCTGCCGGGAGGCACAGAAGCTCTGCTCTTGGGCCGTCAGTCACGGCATTCTCCTCAAGGCAGTTTATCTCCCGGGCCAAGAGAATTGCCTGGCGGACAAACTCAGCAGGATCCTCCAGCCGCACGAGTGGCGTCTGGATCCCTTGGTAGTTCAGAAGCTCTTCCTAAAGTGGGGCCTCCCCACGGTGGATCTCTTTGCCAGTCCTCACAACCGGCAGCTTCCTCGCTTCTGCTCTCGTCAGCCACACCCCCTTCGGGTTGCGGCGGACGCTTTTCTAATTTCATGGTCGGGGAGCCTTCTGTACGCTTTCCCTCCCATCCCGCTAGTCTCTCGGACTCTTTTCAAGGTGCTCCGAGACAACGCCTTCATGATCCTGGTGGCCCCTCGCTGGCCCAGACAGCTGTGGTTTCCGCTCCTACTGCAATTAGCGGTGGAGGATCCATTCCCTCTGGGGTACAACCTGATCTCCTCACTCAGGATCAGGGGTCTCTACTACACCCCAACCTCAGGTCTCTCAACCTCATGGCCTGGCTGCTGAGAGGGTAGTCCTTGCTCCCCTTCTCCTGCCGGCAGAGGTGGAGGAGGTCGTCTTAGCTTCGCGACGCCCTTCTACCCGCAAATGCTACGCCCTTAAATGGCGTCGCTTTGCCGTCTGGTGTACCCAACAGTCTCAGGATCCCTTCTCCTGCCCGGTGTCGATGATCTTGCAATACTTGCTACACCTCTCTAATCTGGGACTTAAGTCCAACTCCGTCAAAGTTCACCTCAGTGCTCTTTCGGCACATCATGTGCCGGTGGACGGTAGACCTCTCTCCAGCGACCCTCTCGTAGCGAGGTTTCTCCGAGGTCTCCTTCTACTTAAACCACCTCTGCGCCTGACTGGGACCTGAATGTGGTTTTGCAGTGGATCACCTGTCCGCCTTTTGAACCTATGGCTACCTGTTCTCTCCGTTTTCTGTCTTGGAAAACACTGTTCTTGATAGCCCTCACTTCCGCTAGACGCGTAAGTGAATTGCAGGCCCTCGTGTCGGATCCCCCTTACACTCGGTTCTACAAAAATAGGGTAGTCCTACGGACTCACCCAAAATTTCTTCCAAAAGTGGTCTCCCCTTTTCACATCAATCAGGAGGTGGTACTTCCAACCTTCTTTCCCAGACCACACTCCAGCCGAGCTGAAACGGTCCTCCATACCCTGGACTGTAGAAGGGCTTTGAACTTCTACCTTGACCGTACGCGGGAGCACCGTAAAGCTGCTCAGCTTTTTGTATCTTTTGACCCCAATAAATTGGGGCTCCCGGTCTCCAAGCGTACTCTGTCCACCTGGGTTGCGGACTGTATCTCTTGGGCTTATGGGGCAGCCGGACTCTCCTTAGAAAGCCGAGTCACTGCTCATTGCGTTCGGGCAAAGGCTACGTCAGTGGCTTACCTCCGCTCTGTTCCGCTGGCAGACATCTGCCGGGCCGCTACTTGGTCTTCGAGCCAGACTTTTGCGGTCCATTACTGTCTCGAGAGGGAGTCCCGCAGGGACAGTGCTTTCGGACAGGCAGTCCTCCGTAATCTCTTTGAGGTCTGAGCAACTCCTACCCTCCATCCCGGATGTGGGCTACCGGTGGGTGATAATTCAGCGAAGATTCTTTCCTTCTGTGCTGCTGAGCTAGAGGGAGCTCATTTTTGTGCTTAGGGTCTCCGGTAGCCTTGAGCTTGGGAGTCCCATAAGTGAGGACTGACTTCCTGCTTGGTCCTGGAGAAAGCGTAGTTACTCACCTGTAACAGGTGTTCTCCAGGAGCAGCAGGAATCAGTCCTCACTACCCTCCCTCCTCCCCTTGGAGTTGCAATCGTCTGCTTATGTTCTTTTTGCTAATTTTTATGCTGTCTTTTTTAGCTATGTCATCTGACTGGCTAAGATGGCACCCTCGGGCGGGAAGACGACCGCGCATGCGCGCTGCAATTCCCAAAGGCTTTCTTTGAAAGCTGGGGAAAATTGCTCCGCGAGGGCTCCGTCGGCGCCGACGTCACCCATAAGTGAGGACTGATTCCTGCTGCTCCTGGAGAACACCTGTTACAGGTGAGTAACTACGCTATATTCTCCTGCCATGAAAATAGAATAATTTAGCTAAGTGTAGAGACTTACACATCAAGTATGGGATCCTGTTGCCACAGTTACATCTTCCCTAGCGGTTAAAAATTCCAGTAGCTTTGTGGCTAAAAAAAACCAGATAATTATTCCCCTGAAAGGTAACATAACATGTAGAAGGAAATTTAGGGAAAAGAACCCACCAAGAGCTAGAACTCTAGGTCTGTACACCAAGAATTCTCTCCTGGTCTGGATGTCTCTTGCCACACCTGGGAAAATGTGTACATGAGAGCCAAAAAAAATGCTTACCAAAATTTTTAAAATATGATCGCCGAAGTAAGGATTTATCAGATTCCAAAGCCATTGTAATAAGAAAGGTAGAGCAGCCAGTGACCGCCTCCAGCGAGCTCTCCAAAAAACCTGTAAGGTCCCCAGCCACATTAGAGGCTTCAGAAGCAGCTACCGAGGGACCAGAGCCCTGGGAAAGGTACTGGACCCTTGAGGGGGAGGGAGGAGAATCCCCCAGTATCTGCACACCATCTCCAAAGATGATTGAATTGGAGAATGAGGAAAATTTAACAACCTTAAATTATTTTACGGACTTGGTTCTCCAAATACTCAATCTTTTTGCAAATCCTGACCTTCTGTAGTCCTCTTGAGCTGCTGTAGATCTTCAAACTTTGCCAACTTTCCCCCCAGCCTCGAGAAGCAACTTGTAACTGATTTTTAAATACCACCAGTTCATTACTCTGTTTCGGTCATTAACTTAAGGGAAGTATTCATAGAGGCAACAGTGTCCCATAGCGTATCCAAACTTATTGTCACAGGTTTCACCGACAACCCCAGCGTCCAGGAATCTCTCACTCCCAGGTGCTGCTACCAACACTTCCATCCCAAATGCTGGTCCTGTCTGTTTTCCACCTACTCCTCCAGTGCCTGGACAAGGAAAGGTGGGGTTTTTTTTTTGGGCTTGCGGTGAGCCCTCTTCACTCCCCTTTGCCAGTGTACTCTCTGCCCAGCTAGGAGGAAGCACTACACCAGCAAGCGATTCAAATTCCAGAATGCGGCGGGATGGTCAGCAATTCGGGAGACTGACAGTCCCAAAACCTTTAGGTCTGCCGCCTCCACTCCTGGGTGTCCTGCTGAAGATGCTGCTTCTCCCTACGCGCCAAACCCGCATGCTTCCAGGATTCGCTGAGCTGCATCGTTGGATCTGGCATTACCAGAGGTTAGGTAAGCCTGTTTGTGCTTCTTCTAACCCATAACTGCCAGCCAGGAACCGCTGAACGAGCAACTGCAGCAGGGGCTTGTGTATCACGAGTTGCTCAGCTGTCATCTTGCCCGCTAGCACCGACACATTCAATTAACAAGGTCCTTGAGTCCTGCTGGACCTGGCCTGGTCCTGCTCTGTTCTGCTGCGGTACCCTTGGGTCCACTCTGATTTTTATACTTGGCTCTGCAGGTTCTTTGACTACTGTCAGCCTCATGTTTAATGCTTTCTTGTACATTGTACAAGACTGGTAGTAGACTGGCTAATCTACTGAAGAGGGCTTTAAACTAGATTCGTTGGTGATGGGTGAAGAAAGCCCCCAGGTAAGTGAAAGCCCCCAGGTAGGTGATACATTAAATACCTTTATGGAAATGGGTAACGGGTAACACATGGAAAGCAGTGTGTATTAATGCCCGTAGCATGGGAAATAAGATCCCTGAAGTTGAAGCTTTGGTGGGAGTGGCTGACTTGGATTTAGTGGCAGTTACAGAAACATGGTTCACAGAAAACCATGACTGGGATGTAACTATACCTGGCTATACTTTATTCAGAAAGGACAGGGTAGGAAGAAGGGGAGGAGGAGTGGCACTATATGTAAAAACTACTATTAAAGCTTTGGAATTACAGAGCTTAAAAGGGAGAGAGGGAGGCATTGTGGGTTAAACTAGAAAGAGGGAAAGAGAAATCTATTTGCATTGGTGTGATATACAGACCTCCCTCACAAGAGGAAGAGGTGGACAGAGAGTTAATTGAAGACATACGCAGCATTGCTAGGAAAGGGGAAGTGCTACTGCTAGGAGATTTCAATATGCCAGATGTTGATTGGCACATTCCTGCTGCAGTATCATCTAGAAGTAAGGAGATCCTGGATTCTCTACAGGGAGAACTATTCAGGCAATTGGTAACAGACCCCACACGTGAAGGGGCCATACTGGACTTGGTGCTTACCAATGGTGAGAGTGTTTCTGATGTTGTAGTGGGAGATCATTTTGCATCCAGTGACCACCAGATGGTGTGGTTCAGTATTAGGACTAGGGCTGTTAGAATCCATTCCAAGGTGAAGATCTTAGACTTTAGGAAGACTAACTTTGCGAAGATGGGCCAATACCTCAGGGAGTCGTTAGTGGGATGGGAACAGCTGGGGATGTAGAAAAACAGTGGGCAAAACTGAAAGGGGGTATTTTAAAGGCAACCAACCTTTTTGTTAAAATGGTAAATAAAGGCAAAAGGAACAGGAGACCGCTATGGTTTTCGAAGGAAGTAGCTGAAAAAGTGAAGAAAAAGAGGGAGGCCTTCATGAAATACAAGAGATCACAGAGAGAGGAAGACAGGCATCTGTATTTGGAAAAACTTAGAGAAGCTAGCAAAGTAGTCAAGAAGGCAAAGATTCAAAAGGAGGAGGAAATAGCCAATGCAATAAAATGGGGGGATAAGACATTTTTCAGATATATTAGTGAGAAGAGGAAGGGCAAAAGTGGTATTGTCAGACTCAAGGGTGCAGGGGGGGGAATATGTAGAGGCTGATAAGGATAAAGCGGAATTGCTTAACAAATATTTTTGTTCTGTGTTCACAGATGAAGAACCAGGAGCAGGACCTCAGAAAACACCCACAAATAAGAACAGAAGCGAGGGACATCTTGAACAATTTTCAGAAGACTGTGTTCGTGAGAAACTAGCTCAACTTAAAGTAGACAAAGCGATGGGACCGGATGGGATACACCCTAGAATACTGAGGGAACTTGGGGACGTTCTAGCAACTCCACTGACTGACCTTTTCAATGCCTCGTTGGAGTCGGGAGTGGTGCCAAAGGACTGGAGAGAGGCTCATGTGGTGCCTTTACACAAAAACGGAAGTAAGGATGTGGTTGAAAACTACAGGCCGGTTAGTTTAACTTCAGTGGTGAGTAAATTATTGGAAACGCTGCTGAAAGAGAAAATAGTGAGGTTTCTGGAGTCCGGCGGATTACAGGATCCGAGGCAGCATGGATTCACCAGAGGCAGGTCTTGTCAGACAAATCTGATCGATTTCTTTGACTGGGTGACCAGGGAGTTGGACCGAGGGAGAGCTCTAGATTTGGTGTATTTAGATTTCAGTAAAGCCTTTGACACTGTTCCTCACAGGCGACTTATAAACAAACTGAGCACCCTAGGGATGGACCCTAAAGTTACTGCTTGGGTTAGAAATTGGTTGGGTGGGAGGCGACAAAGAGTACAAGTAAATGGAGCTCACTCTGAGGAGAAGGATGTTACCAGTGGTGTGCCCCAGGGATCTGTCCTTGGTCCAATTCTTTTTAACATCTTTGTTAGTGATATAGCGGAAGGGCTGTCGGGTAAGGTTTGCCTCTTTGCGGATGATACCAAAATCTGTAATAGAGTAGACACCCAGGAAGGTGTAGATAACATGAGGAGGGATCTAGCTAAGCTTGAAGAATGGTCTAGAATTTGGCAGCTGGGATTTAATGTTAAAAAATGTAAGGTCATGCATTTGGGCTGCAGCAATCCAAGGGAGCAATACAGTATAGGAGGTGAAGTACTTTTGTCCACTAAAGAAGAGCGGGACCTAGGCGTGGTTGTGTCTGATGATCTTAAAGTAGCTAAACAGGTAGAAAAGGCGATGGCAAAAGCTAGAAGGATGCTTGGGTGCATACGGAGAGGAATGGCTAGCAGAAAAAAGGAGGTGATAATACCTCTGTATAAATCTTTGGTGCGACCTCATTTGGAGTATGGTGTGCAATTCTGGAGACCGCACCTTCAAAAGGATGTGAACAGGATGGAGTCGGTGCAGAGGGTTGCTACTAAAATGATTGATGGGCTTCATTATAAAGCATATGAGGACAGACTTAAGGATCTTAATATGTACACCTTAGAGGAAAGGCGGGATAGAGGTGATATGATTGAGATGTTTAAATACCTCCGTGGCATAAATGTTCAGGGAGAGAGCCTCTTTCAATTGAAAGCAAGTTCTGCTACGAGGGGACATGGGGTGAGGGTGAAGGGAGATAGATTCAGGAGTGATATGCGGAAATATTTCTTTACGGAAAGAGTAGTGGATCCGTGGAATAGTCTCCCAGTGGAGGTGGTAGAGATGAGGACAGTAACTGAATTCAAAAAAGCATGGGACCAACACAGAGGATCTCTACAGGTAGAAAGTGGACTGTTGTAGTTGTTGTTATGGAAGGACAGACTAGATGGGCCTTGTGGTCTTTTTCTGTCGTCATGTTTCTATGTTCTCTAATATTGATCACTCATTGTTGCTTACAGTTGAGGTTTTGTGAGGCTTGCCATGTTTCTCCCATGTGCTTTGGGACAAATACTGAAGGGGGGACCTCTGGTGGCTGAGGCAAATAGAGGCATGGAGTGATGTCATTGAAACTTGGGCTTTTCATTGGTTCTCTGTCTCCACCAATCTGCTGGTAGGGGAACACTATCCTCTTCTCTGGCTGGGTCTAGCAGGACACAAGGAAAGGATATTAACTGTTAAGTAAAATGTGACCTTTTATGAAATTTTATTTAAGTACTAAAAATAGTCTGGGGGAAAAAATGCAAGACAGTTCCCATGAATAGCTGTGCTTCATATGTTAAAGGGCTTGTTCATGCTTCAAGGTTATATGTGATACCAGACTATGATCTACTAAACCCTGGCTGATAAACTTTCTATTTGTAACAGAGGTTCTCCATGGACAGTAGGATATATCAGCCACCCAAATGTGTGACAACATCCCTGACTGTCAGAGTAGACCTGCTCTCCTAGAGCCTGGAAGATTCTAGAAAACCTTTGGGCATGTAGGAGTGCTTCCTCCCATGCAACTGTTGCTTCTCCCCTTCGGTCTATGCCACAGTTTGATGGAACATCAATCATAAGGGGAGGTGGATTGTGTGACTAATCATATTCTTCCTTATCGTCCCTCCAGTCTAGTCCCAAACCTCTGGGTTAAGCACCTCCTCCAGCAGCTTTGGAGACTGAGAAATGTCATTCTTCTGACTCTGGTACAAATACTCCTGGGACCGCCTCCTCTGTCCGGTAATCTCAGTCTCCATAGCAGCTGGAGGGTGGTGAGCCTGGAGGTTCTAGGCTCACTGGAGAAACATTTAAGGAGAATAGATTAGGCAGTGTATAGGCTATTTATATTCAATTTGGGAGTTAGAGTTGGAAGAAAAGAAACTGCTGAGGACCCCTTCCTGTCTCCCTCCCTCTCTTTTCAGTGCGGGGGGACAGGGGAGGAGGTAATCCAACGGAGGATTAAAGGGCCGTGCTCCAGTTCCTGAACCTGCTGTTCGGGTGAGGAACTGGCAGCGGGAGCAGAGGAGAGAAGTAAGTGGCTCAGTGCCTGAATGTGCGGCAGGGCTGCGGTTCACCGAAGCACCGTCTCAGCTCAAAATTCTCTCCTGTCACGGAAGCTGCTTTTCGGCTGAGCGCGAGGAGAATCAATTGGGACACATGCAAGCAGTGGTGATTCAGATAAGCGGCGTACCATCGGGCATTTAGCGGTGGGCGGGGTGGGGGTGGGCGGGGCGGGTGGGGGCGCGGGGGGGTTGGGATGGGTGGGGGGGTGGGGGCGGCGGGGGGGGGGCCCTGGCGCGAGTGCAGCGTTACTTTCTGTGAGAGCCACAGCCGTGTGTCAGAAGTGTGGGAAAGCCGGTTAGAACATCGGGCCTGCAGGAAATTCAGTTTTAGTCATGGCCTTTGCGTTCAGCTTAGTTTTGTCAGCACAAAGCATGGCAGGGTTGTGAAATAGGTCTTTTTCGTCTACAACGATACTATTTTGCGTAGTTTTGCATATTTCTGATATTTGAACTTGGAGAAGATGATAGAGGTGTGTGTATATATAGATATATAGATTTTAGGGTTCTGTGTCACACTGGATAGTCTCCTTTGGGGAGTTGAGGAGTGCCAGAGAGGTAGTTAATGAAGTGAGTGACAGATGCCTTCTAGGCCGCAGTGTTTAGTGTGCGGGACTAGAAGGGGAGTGGTATCAGAAACCAGAGGCTGTGTCCACAAAGCCACATCCATGGAGCAGGCTTTAGAAATAGATGGGGAAAGCCAGAAGGGAGCATTGGTACTTATGCCAGGACTTCTCTCCTTTAGTACCCTTACTGGAGCTGGTGGCTGGGCCTTCCTTGGCTCTGGATATACCGCCTTCTCAACCGGCATTGCCAAGAGGGCTGGCGGCGATATTTTCTCAGGATTTTTTGGCTCTGCTTCAGCAAGCCTTCAGTGGCAGTAAGAAGGTACCAGAGACGGCTTCAGGGGAAGCGGAGCTGGGCGTAAAGCGTCTGGGGACCCCTCTAAACTTGGGGGTTATGGAAGTTCCTTTAAAGAAGTCTAGGAAAGGAAAGAATAAGCATGAGCAGTCAATATCTTCGGAGGGTCCTCTCTTGGAGGATGGAGAGTTAGTGGAACACGAAGATCAAGCGAGGGTGATCTGTGTTTTCAGACGTGACGAGGTACCTGCTCTCATAGCGGAAACACTGAAAGCACTAAATATGCCTTCTGCAGGGCCTGCGGAGGATGCCTCTTTGGAAGATCCCTTGTTACAGGTGGTTCGTAAGACAGAAGGCTTTCCCAGTACACAGAGTGGTGAGGGAAATGATTCAGGAAGAATGGGACATGCCTGAAGCAGGGCTTAAGGGCTCCAGGATAATGTCTCGCCTTTACCCGTTAGTTGATCAAGATCGTGAGTTTAAGTCATCGAAGGTAGATGCAGCGGTCTCGGCAGTGATCAAGAAGACTACCATTCCGGTGGAAGGTAGTGCCGCTCTTAAGGATGCTCATGATAGGAAACTAGATACCTTGTTGAAACAGGTATTTGACATCAATGCGCTCTCCGTGCAGGCGTCTATTTGTGGGGCCTGGGTGGCAAGAGCCTGTCTTCGATGGTCTCAGCATATTCAGGGAGACCAGCTGGAGGGGAGAGAAGGGAAGCATCCAGGTTAGAATCTGGGATGGCTTACCTAGCTGACATTCATTATGATGTCATTAGGAGTCTGTCTGAGTATGGCATCAGTGATAGCAGCTAGGCGGTATCTTTGGCTGCGTAATTGGGTGGCAGATGGTTCCTCTAAGACAAGATTAGGCAAGCTACCTTTTAGGGGTAAGCTGCTTTTTGGTGAGGATTTGGATAAGTTGGTAAAGGATTTAGGAGAGTCTAAGGGAGGGAGACTCCCAGAGGACAAACAAAAGCAGGGGTGGCCATCTTCTGCTAACAAGAATCAGCAGAGAGAATTTCGCTGTTTCCGCCCAGCATGGTTTGGGCAATTTCAAAGGGGGTGTTTCTCCTATCGAAATCGGGGGTTTAGAGGGGCAAGCAGAGGGTTCACTGCTCCCTCTTCCTCCAACCTTAGAAAACCGCAATGAAGCCAGGAGGACCCAAGTGGGGTTGGTAGCCGTAGGAGGGCGGTTACAGGAGTTTTATCCTGCTTGGGTCCAAATTACATCCGACCAGTGGGTGTTGGAAGTCATTCGAGAAGGCTATGCTCTCGAGTTTCAACACCCGGTGGTCGATGCTTACGTTCAATCGCCATGCAAGGCGCCTCTGAAGATCAAGGCGGTACAAGAGACGTTAGACTATTGAGCCTCAGCATGGTAGTACTGGTACCACGAGACCAGTCCGGATATGGTCGATACTCCATATATTTCATGTTGCCAAAGAAAGAGGGATCCTTTCGCCCAATCTTGGATCTCAAAAAGGTAAATCGCTGTCTGCGAGTGTCACATTTATATATGGAAACCCTGCGTTCGGTGATTGTGACCGTAAGGGCAGGGGAATTCCTTACTTCTCTGGATTTGTCGGAAACTTATCTTCACATTCCGATTCAACAGGAGCATCAGAAATTCCTCAGATTTGCAGTTCCTATGGGGCATTTTCAATTCCGAGCGTTATCTTTTGGATTGGCAACGGTACCATGGATGTTCACCAAGGTCATGGTGGTCGTGGCAGCAGCTTGGAGGAAAGAAGGGATACTAGTACACCCTTATCTAGACAATTGGTTAATTTGAGCAAAATCCAAGAGAGAGAGCGAGTTGGCGACAACCAGAGTGGTGGAGTTTGTTCAGAGACTAGGCTGGGTAGTCAACATGGCAAAGAGCAAATTAGAACTTTCACAGAGCCTGGAGTATCTGGGGGCACGTTTCGATACAAAGATAGGGAAAGTGTTTCTGCTGCAGCTACGGGCACAAGGTTTGAGAAAGCTAGTCCTCGCCTTTCTAAACTGAAAGATTCCCACAGCATGTCATTATCTGCAGTTGCTAGGTACAATGACAGCGACGCTCGAGTTAGTACTGTGGGCGCGGGCTCATATGCGACCATTGCAGAGGGCATTGCTCAGAAGATGGTCGCACCAGAACGATTCCTTATCTCAGAGACTACCATGTCGGGTAGAAACGAGGCAGGCGCCGCAGTGGTGGTTGAGGCCGGGAGTGCTGGAAAAGAGGGAATGCCTCTGGAAGCTCCCACCTGGATACCCCTTACGACGGACGGACGCCAGTCTCTTCGGTTGGGGGGCGCACATTGATGGAAAGTTTGCCCAAGGACAGTGGACCGACGTGGAGAAGACATGGTCCATCAACAGATTGGAGTTGAGGGCTGGCGCTCAGGGCCTTTCAAAGTCATCTATGGAGAAAGGCGGTGCACGTATTCTCCGACAATGCGACCGTAGTGGCCTACATCAATCGGCAAGGCGGCACCAGCAGCATGTCACTGGAATCAGAGGCTGAACAACTGTTAGAGTGGGCCGAAGCACATCTGGTAGCGGTGTTGGTGGCGCATGTGGCAGGAGTGGACAATGTGGCAGCCGATTTTCTGAGTCGAGTCAGAGTGGACCCAGCAGAATGGGTTCTCCATCCAGAGGTCTTTGAAATGATAGTGAACCGCTGGGGGGAGCCGGTGATGGATCTAATGGCGACATATGTGTCAGCAAAGGCCGGCAGATTCTTTAGTAGAAGAAAGGAAAGAATGTCGGAGGGTCTCGATGCTCTCATTCAAAAGTGGCCAGAGCAGCAGCTCCTTTGTTTTTCCCGCCTGGGTCTTAATAGGTCGGGTGCTACAAAGAATAGAGGTTCACAGGGGACAGGTAATTCTAATAGCACCAGATTGGCCAAGAAGGCCATGGTATGCGGATCTGATCAGACTTTTGGTGGAGTGGCCCTGGCGTCTACCGGATCGGAAAGATCTGTTGTTCCAGGGTCCTATACTCATACCTCAGGTAGATTGATTCTCGCTTACGGCTTAGCTCTTGAAAGGGCGAGGCTGAGAGCAAGAGGATACTCCTTGGCGGTTATTTCCACCATGTTGAAGGCTAGGAGAAGGTCTACTTCGTTGGCATATGTTCGTATCTGGTGAGTGTTTGAGGCATGGTGTACGGACAAGATGGTTCAGGCATTGAGTGCTTCGATGTCACACGTGTTGGCTTTCTTGCAAGACGGATTTGACAAAGGCTTGGCGGCAGCCTCCTTGCGAGTGCAGGTGGCAGCTCTGGCATATTATAAAGGAAAGATAAGAGGGGAGATGCTAGGAATGCATACAGATATTAAGTGTTTTTTAAGGGCAGTGTCTCTTTTGAGGCCTCCATGTAGATCTCCGGTTCCTCAGTGGGATCTTGCTTTGGTGTTGGACGCATTAGTACACGAGCCTTTTGAGCCTTTGGCTAAGGCATCTGTTAAAGATCTGACGCTCAAGGTAGAATTTCTAGTGGTGATACGTTCAGCTCGTAGAATCTCGGAGCTGCAGGCGCTGTCTTGTCAGAAGCCCATTTTGTCCTTTTATGATAAGGTAGTCTTGAGGCCAGTTCCCTCTTTCTTGCCAAAAGTAGTTTCAGTTTTTCATGTTAGCGCGGTATAAAAGAGACTGCAAATAAAATAAATAAATAATAAATGTGAATCAGGTGGTTTCTCTTCCAGTTTTTGAAGAGCCTGGTGGGAAATCAAACTTGGGATACCTGCAGTCTTTAGATGTTCGTCGTGCGTTAAAGTAGTATCTTTGGAGGACAGTGAGTTTCAGAAAGTCGGATAGGCTTTTTGTCCTGTTTGGAGGAGCAAGAAGCAGCCAGTAAAGCTTCCATTGCAAGGTGACTTAAAGAAGCTATAGCGTCAGCTTACATTCTAAAAGGAAAATCAGTGCCAGAAGGCAGCAGAGCTCATTTGACTAGGGTACAGGCAGCGTCATGGGCAGAGTACAAGCTAGTGCCGGCTATTGAGATCTGTAAGGCGGCTACTTGGTCATCTTTTAATACATTTGTAAAGCATTACTGTCTAGATGTGCAGGCGGAAAGGGATACTATGTTTGGCTCAGCAGTGCTTCAGGCTGGCCTGGTAGGTCCCTCCCGTTAAAGTTTTTTCACTGCTCTGTTACATCCCCAGAGGTTCGGGACTAGACTGGTGAGACAATAAGGAAGGTGAAATTAGACTTACCTGCTAATTGTTGTTCCCTGAGGAACTCCAGTCTAGTCCCGCATCCCTCCCTCGTTTATTCTGTGGATTTGGCCTGAAGCACGATATGTCAAGAAGTAAGAAGAAGAATCTAGTGTGAGGGTGTGGGCCATAAGGAGGGGTGTGGTGTGGGGGGGTTTTTTTGTTTTGTTTTTTTTTAAAAGAAGGGGATTCAGGGGCGGTCATAATCCTGCGGGGAAGGGTGGACTTCCTTAGCACAGGTTGATATAAGTACCTTCATTTTTCGAAGGTGTGATAACGGGAGTAGTTCTTTCCCGTTGTTTAGTTAAAGTTAGGTTAATTGATAGTTTGTTTTGATATTGCTACTTGATTGTTGCTCTGGTGAGTCTGCTTTGTCAATAGATTACTGGACAGAGGAGGCGGTCCCAGGAGTATTTGTACCAGAGTCATCAGAAGAATGACGTTTCTCAGTCTCCAAAGCTGCTGGAGGAGGTGCTTAACCCAGAGGTTTGGGACTAGACTGGAGTTCCTCAAGGAACAACAATTAGCAGGTAAGTCTAATTTCACTTTCTGTCCATGGAGTTACCTCTGTTGCAGGTAATTTTACTTTCTCCAGGACCAAGCAGGAAGTCAGTCCTCACTTATGGGTGACGTCGGCGCCGACGGAGCCCTCGCGGAGCAATTTTCCCCAGCTTTCACAGAAAGCCTTTGGGAATTGCAGCGCGCATGTGCGGTCCCCTTCCCGCCCAGGGATGCCATCTTACTCAGTCTTCTTTTTTCCGCGGAGCCCTACAGACGTAGTTTGTTACCGCCGCTGAAAAAGTTGATTTCTTTAGTTTGATTTATCATTAATTTTTTTTCTCGTTTCGTGTGTCCTCTTCCCGCCGGGCTTTTGAGCCCGTTCACATTTTTTATTCCAACTGGCGTTCCCGCCACTTTTCCTTCATCCCTGGCAGCGCGGTCTTTCGACCTTGCAGGGGTTCTTTTTCCCCCGATGGCTGCCAGCGGGTTTAAAAAGTGTGATCGTTGTGTCAGACTCATGTCTCTTACTGACACGCATGACTGCTGTCTCCGCTGCCTGGGGCCCGAGCATGACCCTATGAGTTGCGGCCCGTGCAGCAGGATGTCCTCAAGCCCTGAGGAGTCAGCAGTCGCAAAGGGATCGTATCTTCTCTGACTCCGCGGCGTCTCGTGGCTCCGGCTCAGACCATCGTCGGAGTTCTTCTGAACGGGGCTCCCCCGGCCGGGAACACCGGCGGGAGAAGAGGCCCGCGAGGGTGGAGCCGGACGGGAATCCTGGTTCCTCGAGGGCCAGGTCGCTCAGCCCGGCCCGACTCCCCGGGCCCTCGGAGGGGGAGAGGCCTTCGAAGCTTCCTCGTCTCGAAGTGGAGACGCCTGGACACGTGAGTGATATAGTCGTCCTGGACTCACCCATGGATGAACCGACATCGGGCCTGACGCCGTCGGGGCCCGAGTCGGCGGATGCTGGGTCTTCTGAGTTTGGTCTCAGACTGACGACCTTGGAGCGCAGTATCTCTGCCTTCATGGACCAGCAGCGGGCCTTGATCACCGGCCTCGCCAGTGCATCTGCTCCAACCACCGGGATGTCGACACCCAAGTCGACCCCGGAGGCCGAGTCGATCCTCGAGTCCATACGAGCTCGAGTCGATCCTCGACCTAGGTCTCCCTCGGCTTCCCTTCGGGACCGAGGTCCTCGACGCCAGCCTCTGCGTCGGAGAGGAGGTCCCCGGGCCCCGCGCGCACGGAGCCGCTCGACTACTCCTCGGAGGAGTCGGGCTGGGACACGGAGGAGGACGAGTCACCCGGCTCCTTTCAGACCCGGTGCGTCCCCTCCGACTCGCCTGAGTCGGAGCCTCGGAGGCGGTCCCCCCCGGAGGATACCCGGTTCTCCGATTTCGTGAGGGATATGGCCAAGGCCTTGGCTTTTCCCATGGATCCAGAGGTGGAACCCCGAGCCGAAGAGCTCGAGGCCCTTCAATATGACTCCCCCCCTAGGGGGAGGCCTTTACTGTACCGGTTCCCCCGATGCTGGAGCGGCTTCTCTTCCGCATGTGGGAAAGCCCGGCCTCGACGCCGGTGTTGAGCAAGCGGGTCGATTCCATGTATCAAGTCTGCAAGAGCCCCGGGTTCCAGAAGGCGCAACTACCGCACCACTCCATGGTGGTGGAGTCGGCCATGCATCGACTTAAAAGTCAAAAGATGCACTCCTCGGTGCCTCCGGGTAAGGAGGCCCGGAATCTGGATGCCCTCGGTAGGAAGTGCTTCCAGGGCTCTATGCTTGCTTGTCGGGTCCAGACATATCAGTTGTATATGGGTATGTATCTCCGCGACCTGGCGAAAGAAATGGCGGGGTTTTCCGCCGGTCTCTCCGAGGAGCCCTTGCAGCGGTTCCAAGCCCTGTCCACAGGGATTCGAGAGTGTTCGAAATTCATTTCTCGAGCGGCCTATGATGGCTTCGAAGCATCGGCTCGAGTAGCCGGAGCCGGCATCGGGGTTCGCCGCCAAGCTTGGCTTCAGTCATCCGACCTCGAGCCCTGGGTGCAGGACAAGTTGGTCGATGTCCCCTGCAGAGGGGAAAACCTCTTCGGCAAGCCCGTGGCCGACAAGGCAGCGGAGCTCGAGTCAGAGACTCTCACCAGGACTCGCCTTTCCAGAAAAACCTCTGCTCCTTCTCAGAGGAAGAAGGGCTCGGGGGAAAAAGCCTTTTTACCCGAGGAAGGTGTTCGCTTATAAGCAGCACCACCCACACTATCAGGCCTCGACAACCCCTCATCAAGGGCAGCAGCCTAAGGGGCAGGGTAACGGATCCCGGAGGCAGAAAGTTCCCAAGCCCACCACACAGGCCCCGGCCCAGCAGGGTGGGGTTTTTTGACTATGCCAGCATAGCCTCTCCCCCCCAGGGGCCCTCGCTCAGCACGGGGGGCCGGCTGACCCACTTTGCTCACAGGTGGTCAGCCGTAACATCCGATGCCTGGGTGTTGCGGGTGGTTCAAAAGGGCTACCTCCTACATTTTCACCAGGTGCCCGCCCCCTACTTTCCGGGGGAGCCTCCCAGACCCCCGCTGCACGAGGACGTGCTCTTTCAGGAGCTGCAAAGTCTGCTTCAGGAACGGGCGGTGGAGCCAGTGCCCCCGCATCTGTGCGGTCATGGTTTCTACTCGAGGTACTTCCTGGTGCCAAAGAGAACAGGAGGCCTCAGACCCGTTCTGGACTTACGCAACCTCAACAAGTTCCTGCAGCGGGAAAAGTTCAAGATGCTTACCCTTGGAACCCTACTGCCCTACCTCCAGCAGGGAGATTGGCTATGCTCCTTGGATCTAAAGGATGCTTATACCCACATCCTTATTCACCCGGACCACCGGCAATACCTAAGTTTTGTGGTGACAGGGAACCATTATCAGTACAGAGTACTACCCTTTGGCCTATCCTCTGCCCCCAGGGTGTTCACGAAGTGCCTGGCAGTGGTGGCAGCCTCCCTAAGGCTTCAAGGCCTCTTCGTCTTCCTGTTCCTGGACGACTGGCTCGTCCGAGCATCATCTGCTCCAGAGGTCGCCCAGGCCACCCAGTGTACGGTGGCTCTGCTTCAGCACTTGGGCTTCGTCATAAACTTCAAAAAGTCCGCTTTGCTTCCCTCTCAAGACCTCGAGTTCATAGGGGCACGGCTGGACACTCGGCAGGCTCGTGCCTTCTTGCCTCTGGAATGGGCCAACAGGCTTATGGCTCTAGCCGGCAGGTTCAACAGCGAGTCGCCGGCCCCTGCCAGACAGTTCCTGCAGCTGCTCGGACACATGGCCTCCACGGTCCATGTCACTCCGAATGCCCGGCTACATATGAGACCTACTCAGTGGAGCCTCCGCACTCAGTGGCACCAGGCCACAGGGAGACTGTCGGACCTGATACAGATTTCCGACCGTCTGGTTTCCTCCCTGCAATGGTGGCTTCACCTGCCCAACCTAGTGCTCGGCATGTCCTTTCAGTCCCCCCCACCGTCCCGGGTGCTCACGACAGATGCCTCCCTCCTGGGCTGGGGGGCGCATTGTCGGGGGTCATGCACTCAAGGCCTTTGGACACCCTGGGAGGCCGCCCAGAAGATAAACTTTCTAGAGCTACGGGCGGTCTGCCTAGCTCTGCGGGCCTTCTCTCACCTGACGTTCGGTCAGTCCGTACTGGTGCAGACGGACAATCAGGTTGCCATGTTCTATGTGATCAAACAAGGGGGCACGGGCTCCCTCCTCCTATGTCAGGAAGCCCGGAGGCTGTGCTCTTGGGCTGTCGATCACGACATCCTCCTCAAAGCGGTTTACCTGCCAGGGCAGGACAATTGCCTGGCGGACAAACTGAGCCGGATTCTGCTGCCGCACGAATGGAAGTTGAACCCCGCGGTGGCCCAGCAGATCTTCCGCCGGTGGGGCTCTCCCATTGTGGATCTCTTTGCCAGTCCCCTGAACAGGCAGCTCCCCAGATTCTGCTCCCGGCACCCTCACCCTCTTCGAGTGGCGCCGGATGCTTTCCTCATCCTGTGGTCCACAGGTCTGCTGTATGCCTTCCCTCCCATACCACTGGTGTCCTGGACCTTGTTCAAAGTTGTCCAGGACAAGGCCTCCGTGATCCTGGTAGCGCCCCGGTGGCCGAGACAACCGTGGTTCCCTCTGCTTCTACAGCTAGCGGTGGACACCCCTCTTCCCCTGGGGTTTCAGCCGGATCTCCTGACCCAGGATCAGGGTACTCTCCTGCACCCCAACCTCAGGGCACTGCACCTGATGGCCTGTCTGCTGAAAGGGTAGTCCTAGCCCCACTGCTGCTACCCCCGGAGGTGGAAGCCGTCGTCCTAGCATCTCGGCGACCTTCCACCCGGAAATCTTACGCCCTCAAATGGCATCGCTTCTCGGTCTGGTGTTCTCAGCGATCTGAGGACCCCTTCGCCTGTCTAGTATCGGTGGTACTGCAATATTTGCTTCACCTCTCCGATCTAGGTCTCAAATCCAATTCTGTCAGAGTCCACCTCAGTGCTCTCTCTGCACATCATTCACCGGTTGAAGGCCAGCCTCTCTCTTCGCACCCCTTGGTGGCGCGCTTCCTCAGAGGCCTCCTTCTGCTTAAACCTCTGTTGCGCCCTCCAGCCCCTGACTGGGACCTCAACGTAGTTCTGCAAAGGCTTACCTGTCCGCCTTTTGAACCCATGGCTACCTGCCCTCTTCGTTTCCTCTCCTGGAAAACTCTCTTCTTGGTAGCCCTCACTTCCGCGAGGCGCAAAAGTGAGCTACAGGCCCTAGTGTCGGAGCCTCCGTACACTAGGTTCTACAGGAATAGGGTGGTCCTGCGGACCCACCCTAAGTTTCTTCCAAAGGTGGTCTCCCACTTTCACATCAATCAAGAGGTGGTTCTTCCGACCTTCTTCCCTAGGCCGCATGCCGGTCGAGCTGAGACTGTCCTGCACACCCTGGATTGTAGAAGAGCCTTAGAAAAGCGGTTCAGCTTTTCGTATCTTTTGATCCCAATCGGTTGGGGGTGCCTGTCTCTAAGCGCACTCTGTCCACCTGGGTGGCCGACTGTATCGCCTGGACTTACGGGGCAGCCGGCCTCTCCTTGGAAAGTCGCGTCACGGCTCATCGGGTCAGGGCGAAGGCCGCGTCCGTGGCTCACCTCCGCTCTGTTCCGTTGGCAGACATCTGCCGGGCCGCTATTTGGTCTTCAGGTCAGACTTTTGCGGCTCATTACTGCCTGGAAAGGGAGTCCCGCAGGGACAGTGCTTTCGGTCAGGCAGTCCTCCACAGTCTCTTTGAGGTTTAGGCAACTCCTACCCTCCGGCCCCAGTGTTTGGCTACCGGCCGGATGCGTATTCGGAGAAGATTCCTTCCTTCTGTACTGCTGAGCTTCAGGAAGCTCTTTAGGCTTGAGGTCTCCGGTAACCTTAAGCTTGGGAGTCCCATAAGTGAGGACTGACTTCCAGCTTGGTCCTGGAGAAAGAGTAGTTACTCACCTGTAACAGGTGTTCTCCAGGAGCAGCAGGAATCAGTCCTCACTACCCTCCCTCCTCCCCTTGGAGTTGCAGTCCTTCTTATTGCATATCTTGCAAACTTTTGCTGTCTTTCCGCTATGTCATCAGACTGAGTAAGATGGCATCCCTGGGCGGGAAGGGGACCGCGCATGCGCGCTGCAATTCCCAAAGGCTTTCTGCAAAAGCTGGGGAAAATTGCTCCGCGAGGGCTCCGTCGGAGCTGACGTCACCCATAAGTGAGGACTGATTCCTGCTGCTCCTGGAGAACATCTGTTACAGGTGAGTAACTACTTTCTCCATGGATGAGCTGGATTTGATCACACAGATGGGTGATTCCAAAGCTGAAGATACAAGGGCAAGTATTAATTCACACTAGTATTTGATAGTCCTTGTCATCTGTGTGCTGCTGTTGTGGTAGGTTAAAGCCAGATGAACAGTATATTCTTGATTTGTTTTTTCTTTTTCATTTGAGCAATGCCAAGAAGGGTTCAAGAAGACTAGGCTTTTAGAAACAGGTATTGGAACTAGATTAAAAATTCTGTTTTCACATCCTCCTCCTAGACTAGTCTAGTGCAGTTAAATGGGTTGTGGCCTCCTGCCAGCAAATGATGGAGACAGAAAAGGCTAGAAGCTTCAAATGATGACATCACTGGTACTAAGACTAGTGTAGCTAGGGGGGAGCACCTTTTGGTATTTCTCTGTCTGCAGCAGATAGTGGCTGTTGGACTAGTGGAGCAGGATATGGATTTCTTCCGATACTCCTGCAGTGCATGGTGGTTGGGTTGTCCTTTCCAACTGAGCTGGATCATTGGCCTGAAGGTTGCCTCCTCCGCTTGAACCAGATCCTTGCCCATTTTCAAGGTATGACTGCTGTTGTCTTCATTGAGCGAGTCTGTGATGTTCTTCCCAGATCGGTTGCTGTCTGGTGAAGGTTCCTATGGAGCAGCAAGTGCCAGCTGCAATCCACCCGCAAGGGAGTCAGGTCTCCCCTGTTTGTTGCACCCCCTTTCACTTTTTGCTGCTCTTTCTCATTCTGTACTGTAAGGCAGGGAAGCCAAGGGCTTTGGAACAGTTATTCCTTTAAACAAAAAAAATTGAGAGATGCAGAGCTTGGGGGGGGGGGGGGAAATAGGAGGAGCCTGCATGGCCTTAAAGCATGTAGGAGTGGGGGGGGGGGGGTTAAGCATTTGGGTACTGCTTGCCCATTTTTTAAAAAAGCAAACCCTAATAAATGTGAGAGTGCTTTTGGGTGCTTTGACCGTGGTGCTGAAACTGGGGAGCCTGGGCTTCCTGAGGTGGCTGTCTTCACGATGGCCTTAGAAACGCTGCTGCCGAAGCCTGGGTTTGTGATAAGTTTTTTGGTGCTTTCTGACTTGTTTTGTTGTGACTATCCGTTGAGTTTTTGTGGCAAAAAAAGCCCAATGCGTAGTCGCAAGAAAACAAATTGTACTTTAGTGCTGGAAGATGAGGCCCCTCCAGATCGGAAGGCACTCGGCTGACTGCAGGGCATGACCTGACTACTTTTCAGAGTAAAGACAGCATTTATAATTTGGTTGGATCAAAGCCCTTAGGACATCTGACTGCTGATATAGCTGTGCATAAAATGAGAGGTAGAAGCTGCAAAAATGTTTTAGATATTGGGTCATAGAACATAACGAAGCATGAACCAAGGGAAGTAGGATGTGGTCAAGAATTAAATGGAATGTGTACAACTCGATTTGTTGGGTGTTAGCAAACTGGAATGGACTGGCATTTGGGCACTTGACATCTGATGATCATATGGTATAATATGCCGGGAATGAAAGACAAAAGAAATGGTGCTGTAGTTATTAAGAAGAAATTTGCAAGAACTGTAATAATGAAATACAATGTGATCAGTGAATGCTTAATTTCTATTTGTCTATGAGGAATGACCATCAACATAACTATTATTCAGGCATATGCCCCAACAACAGCTGCAGAAAAGGAAGTTGATCAGTTTTATGAACAAGTGCAAGCTGAATTTGACAGAATGTACAAACAGGATATCCTGATATTCATGGTGACTGGAATGCAAAAGTTGGCAACGAAGAAAAAGGTGAAGTGGTTGGGAAATATGAACTTTGCAACGGAAATGAACCTAGAGAAACTGATAGTTCTGCAAGACCAACGATAAATCTCACACTCTTCCAGCAGCACAAGCGGCAACTGTGCACATGGGCTTTATCCAATGGATTGTACAGACATCAAATTGATTACATCTGTGCAAGTCAACAATGGAAAAGCTCAATAACATCAGAAAAGACCAAACCTGGAGCTGACTATAGTAAAAATCACCAAATACCAATATGCACTCAAGCTAAAGATGACAAACAAGCAGCTACTGATCAATGTAGCAAAATATGACTTTTGAGAATATGCCACCAAAATTTAAAGACTGCTTGTGAAATTGATTTGCTGCTTTGGATACAAATGACAGATCACCAGAAGAGTTAGTTATGGTCAACATTATTGACACCCTTGCATTTTAGGTATGTTGTGTATGGTATCTTGAGAAATAATTTGAAATATTCCAACTGTATGTTATAATATTTTGATCGTGCAGGTTGAGTATCCCTTATCCGAAATGCTTCAAAATCTGAAACTTTTTAAGCACTGACATGACGCTACAAAATTCCACATCTGGCCTTATGTGATGGATCGCGGTCAAAATGCAAATGCACAACCGACAGTTTATTCAGTGTCCCCAAGGGAAAAAGACCTTCCAGCTCCCTTCAGCTTTGATATATCTTTTACCCACACACCCAGTGTAATAAAATGTCACGTGTGCAGGCGGACGTGCCAACAGCAACTTCCCCATGATGCCCCAGATATGGGACCAAGACCTACATACATTACTCACTGTAGACTCTGGAGGAAACATTTAACAAAGCCATCGAGCAGAATGCCGCCTCATCCCTAGCGGGATCAAAACAGAACATTGTAGGTGGAGACTGAAAGCATGCCATTGTTTGTTTGCTGTTTTAACAAATATACCAAAATCCGAAACACTTCTGGTCCCAAGCATTTCAGATAAGGGATACTTAACCTGTATGTTCAAATGTATACAACAACAACAAAAAAAGTCTGCATCTTAGATGTAGTAGTTTCTGAGAAAAAAAAAAACGACCTGGACAGGATGAATGGCACCCTTCACTAATATTTGGTTGCACAACCCTTGACAGTGATGACAGCCTCCAAACATTTCTTGTAGCCATCTGTAAGTTACGTACATCTGTCTGCTGATAGTTTCTCCTACTCTTCAGTTTATTTGAGCTCATGAATGTTTCCAGGATTCCTTTTACCAATGGCAGATTTCAGCTCTTTCCAAAGGTTCTTGATTGGATTGAGACCAGGACGCGTTGCTGGACAGTTTAAAACGGCCCATTTTTTCCTTTTTAACCATTCTTTTGTATTTCTGGATGTATGTTTTTTGGTCATTGTCCTGCTGGAGGACCTTTGACCAAGACCTAGCTTCTGACACTAGCACATTTCACTCCAAAATATCTTGGTAGTCCTCTGACTTAATGATTCCTTTAATATGTTCCAGGACTCCAGTTCCTGAGGCAGCAAAACAAGCCCACATTATGGAACCACCACCATATTTAACTGTAGGAAGGGTGTTTTTTTTTCCTTAAGCTTAATTTCTTTGCCTGTAAACATATCGCTGGTCTGCATTGCCAAAGAGCCCAAGTTTGGTTTCATCTGTCCACAGAGCATTTTCCCAGAAGGATTATGGTTTCTCAAGGTGGGCTTGGGCAAAGATAAGGTGTGCTGTTTGTCTTTGAGCAGTGGGGTCCTCCTTGGCCTTCACCCATGGAATCCTTTGTTTAGTGCATATCTGGCCGACCTAATCCACTACCACACCCCTAGGCACACTCCCCGTTCCTTCCACCTCAATCGCCTTGCACTGCCCTCCCCCTCACGCGCTCACCTGCAATCCACACGCTCCTCAGCCTTCTTTTTCATAGCTCCTGCTCTATGGAACTCCCTTCCCTCCGCTCTCCGCCTCGAACCCCACCACCCTACCTTAAAACGTTCCCTTAAGACTTATCTCTTTTCCCTTGCCTTTGACCTCCCTCTCCCCTAGCCCTAACCCTCCTCCCGCACCCGTTGCCCTTTCTTGTTCTCTTCTTTCTCTCTCCCCTATTGAATTGTAACTTTTTTCATTTTCTGTCCTCGTGCCACTCTGTATTGAAGATTTTATTGTAAACCGCCCTGCTTATTATTGAAGGGTGGTCAAGCAAATAAATATAAACATAAACATGGCATATGGTGCGGGTTGAAACCACCACTCCATATTGCTCCAGGTCAGCCTTAAGCTCTTTGGATGTTGTACGGTGTTTTCCCAACAGTTCGCACTAACCTTTGAAGACTTCTTTGATTAAATTTCCTCTTCCCACCATGTCTGGGAAGGTTCTTAACCATTCCATGAGCAGAAAACATTATGAACTGTAGACAATGGAATCTCAAGGTCTTTGGAGATGGCCTTGTACCTCTTTGATGTTTGGTGATAATGGCTTTTCTGATGGTCTCATGCAGCTCTTATCTTCACCACTGTGAAAATGGAACAGGGAGTGAATGTGGCCATTTTAAACAGAGCCATCATTCATAGGTTGATTTGTCATGTGAATACTGACAATTGATCACAGGTGTGTCTAATTTTACTGCAGTGGGAATGTGGTTCATCTGTTCAAACTGATTGGCCAGGACATAATTACACATTACACAGGTCTGCAAAAAAAATTTTTTCGAGAACTGTTTTGGTTATTCCACGTAATCTTTGTTTTTTGGTGCGCTGAATCCGAAAATGTCCTCCATTTTGTCATAGGACATCACATTTCCTGACAATTTAGGTAGCTATGTTAAATAAGGCAATACCTCAAAATAAATGGAAATACACGTATAAAATTTAAAGTTTTATTACAATATTTTCATATAAATCCTTTTTTGAACTGAAATGAGCTCACCTACACACACTAAACTCGATTCTTCTTCCTTGTGAGGCTCCTCTTGGTGCATTTACGCTTGTGAGTAGCATCTGGAATGTCTCTCTGAAGCATCCAACAGTAGTCTGCCATCATTGTAATGCTCCATTTTCCCTGGTATCTCCTTTCCAACTCTTTAATGTCTTGGTGGAATCGTTCACCTTGTTCCTTACTCACAGCTCCCAAATTTTCAGGAAAGTAGTCAAGGAGGGACTGGAGGAAATGCACTTTCAAACTCATCAGGCAACCTAAAGCTTGAAATGCTTTCCGCATTCATCCGATGATCTTATTGTAGTGAGGATCTTTTGTTATTGCCTAAAAATTCTGTACGACTTCTTTAAATGCAATCCACCCTTCATTTTGAGGATCCATCATGGTATTGACAAACTCGTGATCAACTATAAGCCTTCTAATGTCTGGTCCGACAAACACACCTTCCTTCAATTTTGCCTCCGACAGGCTTGGAAACTTGGTGACCAAGTATTTGAAGCATTCTCCATCTCTTGGAAGTGATTTTATGAATTGCTTCATCAATCCCAATTTTATGTGGAGAGGTGGTAGAAAAACCTTATGGGAAGGTACCAAAGTTTCTCGGAGGACATTTTTTTCACCGACTGTTAGCACCCTCGGCTGCCAACTCTTCTTGGTCCCGTGATTTTGTTGGTCTCGACTGTCCCATAGACACAGAAAACAAGGATATTTGGTATACCCGGCTTGTTGCCCGAGCAGCATGCACAAGACCTTCAAGTCCCCACACACTTGCCAACCATGGTCTTTATATTTAAGTTTACGAAGAACCAATTCCAAGTTCTCGTAGGTTTCCTTCAAGTGTACGGAATGACCTACAGGTATGGAAGCATAAAAACCGTTGTGGAGTAAAACTGCTTTGAGACTTCTTTTTGAAGAATCTATAAAAAGATGCCATTGCTCTGAATCATATTGGATTTTAAATTGACCCATCAGACCTTCGACATCGATGCAATAAACCAACTTGTCTTCCTGGGTGAAGTAAGGAACGAACTCCTTTTCACGATGTCTGAACCATGAAGATGACACTCCTGGCAACAATAAATTCCTGCTTTTCAGCCTTGATCCGAATAACTCAGCAGCATCTTTGGGAAGATTCAAGTCTCTTACCAAATCATTCATCTCCTTCTGAGAAAACAATTTTGGTCTTGTATCATCTTCAAAGTCAGAACTTGATTCGTCATCTGGTTCAGGTATGACTTCACCTTCATCGGAGCTAGGTATCTCTTCCAAGGTAGCAGGGGGTTTGGGTACTGGTATATATGTGCCATGGTGGATGGGACGAATTGCCGAGTGAAGATTGGGGTATGAAATGGAATGCTTCCATTTGGAATTAAACCCTTTCACATCGCATGAACAAAAGTAACAGTCGTCACTATGGTTCTTTTGCTCTCGCCATACCATAGGAATCCCATAACAAAGATTTTTTCTTACCCTTGAACCAGTTTCGGAGGTCCTCAACACACCGTTTGCACACTTTATGAGGTGCCCAGACTTTATCTTGATCTCCAATTTTTAGTCCAAAGTATGCAAAGTACTCTTTTCACAAAGTCTGTAATATTCTGCTGTTGCTTCAACACTGTATATTCACCACAGATGAAACAGATACTGTCTGGTGAATTAATACACTTTTGCGGAGCCATAACATAACGGTTGAAGAATGACGAGCTAACACGAATTGCGATGAAAATGTGTGAACAGCCTAGAACCAAGAACCTGATGATTCGTGCACAAGTGTGGCATGCAGGAGAGAGCAGCTCTGTATCTGTACACGAGACGTCACAGTGCTGGCCACGCCCCCCTGCACTGACCGGAGCTGCTGCTATCTGCCCTGTGTCTCCCTCCCACTGGATTCTTCAGGAAAGATTAACTCCTCCTACCATTAGAAGCACGGACTTAAAACTTGCTTAGCTTATGTATATATTGTTGACCATCAGATTTACAGTGCTATTTTTTTTTTTTTTTACATAACTCGGACAACCCCTTTAAGGTTTTTTTGGCATTTTATATCTTAAATGCACTTATGTGAATTAATTAATAGTAATTTGAATTAATTAATAGTAATTTGAAAAATATTTGATAAATTTAAAGACAATTTTGCATGTTGTGGCAAATCATGACGTCTAGGAGTTTTTTCAATATTTTATTTGTTTTCAGCACACCAAAATACATGGAAATTAGATGAAAATCAAACCGCTTTTTAGTCGCAGACCTGTGTTATTGGCACCTTATACAATGTCACTGTTTTCATATTTCCTTTAATTGGTCTTGTTTTGTTTGATTCTTTTACATGTCAAATATGTGTAAATATATAGTTCAAAGCCATTTAACTGGCCACTTATTTTTAGGAGATATTGGACATTAAGGGGTTGAACTGCAAGGGTGCAAATCATGTTGATCACAACTGTATGGTATAACATCAAGAAAGTTGTGCTCGAAGAAAGTGAGAAGTCTCTACAAAAGGTGAAAAAGCGAAACCATTCAGAATGGATGACAGAAGAAACTCTAGAAATTGCCTCTCCTTTCTCTAGCTTTAGCTTATCTGTGTTTCTGGGCAATCAAAGAACTCGACAGATTTCCAACATACAGCAAGATGAGACAAGAAGTACTACAATGACACATGCAAGAAAATAGAATCAATAACTACGGTATTAGAGGAAGATCAGCTTTCCTAAAGCTACAAGAGTTAAACAGAAAATTCCACTCTCAAATTGGAATGCTAGAAGATGCTGAAGGATCCATGTTGAATGATGCTGAGAAGATCAAGAAAAAGTGGAAAGAATACACAGAGTTGTTATACCCTAAAGATCAAGTGGACTAAGCTGTTTTAACCTGTACCTTATGATCAGGAAGCATTGGTGATGAAAGAAGTTGAAACATTGAAAGCATTATCAAAGAACAAAGCACTGGGCATTGATGGCATTGCCATAGAAGTTATTGCAGAAATCAGATGCAGCTTTTACCATACTTACAGGCTCTGCCAGGAAATTTGGAAGCCAATATTATGGTGAACTGCCTGAAAAGGTCTGTGTTTATACCAATATTGAAGAAAGGTTATCCGACTGACTGTGGAAATTATGGCACAATTGCTCTGATCCTGCATGCCAGCAAGACTTTACTCAAGATCATTCTGCAGAGACTACAGCCATATCTGAAACGAGAACTGCCCGAAGTACAAGCAGGGTTCAAGAAAAGGTGAGGAATGAGACACATTGTGGATATGAGATGGATCCTTGAAAAGAGAAAAAGATATTTGTGTTTCATTGACTGATTACTGGAGGGATTTGGACTGTGTAAACCATGAAAAACTCTGGGCCACATTAAGAAGCATGGGTATATCAGAACACCTGGTAGTTCTCTTGCATAACATTTACATTGATCAAGAAGCAACAGTTTGAATGGGACAAGGAGAAACAGAGTGGTTTAAAATCAGCAAAGGCGTATGACAAGGCTGCATATTTTCCTCCTACCTCTTTAATTTATATGCAGAACAAATCGTTAGAGAAACAGGGACTGTATGAAGTCAACTGAGGTGTGAAGATTGGTGGAAGACTCGTCAACAACCTTTGCTATTCTGATGATACCATATTACTGGCTGAAAGTGAAGACTTTCTGAAACACACTGCTTCTTGAGATCAAGGAACATAGTCTTAAGATGGGCCTGCACCTTAATGTGAATAAGACAAAGATCCTGATAGCTGGTACAATCAAGAAGTTCATTGTTGATGGAGATAAAATAGAAACAGTGGACAACTTTAACCTGCTTGGATCAATTATCAATAAAGAAACAACAAGCAGTCAAGAAATCCAGTGATGCATTGCTTTTGGCAGAATAGCTATGAACGACCTAGACAAGATTCTCAAGAGCAGAGATCTCTCTCTCTCTCTCCATACAAAGATGTGACTTGTCCAAGCCATGGTATTTTCAATAACATCACATGGATGTGAAAGCTGGAAGGTGAGGAAGAAAGACAGGAAGAAAATTGATGCCTTAGATTTATGATGCTGGTGAAGAATACTGTGTATATTATGGACTGCTCGAAGAACAAACCAGTCAGTACTAGAGATCAAATCTAAGTGTTCTTTAGAAGCTCAGATGACAAGACTTTAAACTTTCATACTTTGGACACATCATGCAAAGAGAGAGAATTAGAGAAAGACATTGCGCTTGGCAAGGTGAAAGGTCAATGCAAAAGCAAAGGTCCAGCAATGAGATGGATCGATACAATAACAGCAGCTATGGATGCCACGCTGTCAACAATGAGCCACCTGACTGAAGACCGAACACACAGTTTAGGACAACTATCCAACAGGTCGTGTTGAGTTGACACCAACTCAATGGCACTTAGGTGTTAGCTGTCAGATCCAAAGTGTTTATAGGAAAATGTGAGTTTTAAGCTTCCTGTGAAAATCTGATAATTCGTCTACAGATCTTATAGCATCTGGGAGTGAATTTCATATGGATGGTGCGTATAATAAGGTCTGGGTGCATACAGCTTGACTGAATGGTTACCCTGCATATAGGTGCATTTAGAAAAAGCAGACATCACATATATGGATTGGCCTGCAGTAACAACAAACAAGCTGGTGAGTAGGTTAAAGCGAACCCCAAACTCGAAGAGCCCTGGCCCTAATGGAGTAACTAACTTTTGGCTCAATCAGTTAACATCAGTCCTCCCAGACCTGGTGAATTTCAAAAATCAATTGTTTATGCGGCCAGAATTAACACCACAATGGCTTACTAGAGAGAAAACATGTCTCCTTCCAAAAGGAGACCCTAGTAACAATTCCAATAATTATAGACCATAACTTGTCTATCTACAATCTATAAGCTGTTCACTGCAATTAGATGCAGACAGAATATATGATCATATTCAGTCCAATAACATCATGGCAATAGAGCAAAAGGACAACAAGAGGGGCATATGGCACCAAAGACCAGTTAATGTTGAATAAGGCTATCATGGCCAGTGCCAAAAAAGTAGAAATCTCAGTATAGCATGGATTGATTATAAGAGAGATTTTGACAGCATCCCACACTCATGGATAATAAATTGCCTTGAAATGTATAAAACAAATCCTGGTTTGATAAAGTACATTAAGCTCACCATGACAATGTGGCAAACCACACTCTTTGAAATAAGAAGATGGTCAGTATATTCCTAACATCAGGATCCAGCAAGGAATATTTCAGGGGGATTCCCTGTTGCCCATTCTGTTTTGTGTGGTGCTGAATCAAATGAGTACTCATCAACTCTTTGGATATGGATTTAGCATGAATCCTAAAGAAGATGACAACCCAGAAACATCTAATTTATTTGTAGATCTGAAGCTCTATAGTTCCAGCGACCGACAATTAGCAGAGGAACTCCTTGTGGTTAAAAGCTTTACTGATGACATCAGGATGACCTTGACAAATGTGCTAAGGCCTTTTTAGAGGAAAGTTGAGCGAAACAGAAAAAACCTCCCTGACTGAAGGCTATAACATCAAGGACCTTGAACTGGAAGGTGTATAAAAGTATCTCAGAGTAGAGGAAGGAACAAAACTCAAACAAAAATTACTGAGAAAAGATCAGTAAAGAATACTACAGGAGATTAAAATCATTATTGAAAAGTGCTTTAGCATCACGGAATAAGATACAAGCCATCAATCAGCTGGCAATTCCTGTATTTTCATACAGCTTTGGGATTGTGGACTGGCCTCTTAAAGATCTTGACACACTGGATGTTCGAACATGAAAACTCGTCCATGCCCATGAAGTGATTTACAAGAATCAGTGTATGCCAAGACTGAATAGCCATAGAGCTGTAGGAGGTCTAAGCCTCATAGAGATTGATTACACATACAGAGCTACCATCATAGGCCTCCAGGCCTACTTAACTGCATCCTCGGATCCGAATATGCAAAACATTCTGACATGAGTAAACCTCTAGAATCTGTCTCCATCAAACTTGGATAAGCGTTCTGACGACTAGAAGGAATGAGTGAAAATCCACAAACGTGCACATGGAAGGTAGTAACAGAATTTACAAAACAAGAGAAAAAACTCTTCAAGGGATTAGATCAACAAACAAAGAGTAGTTACTCACCTGTAACAGGTGTTCTCCAGGAGCAGCAGGAATCAGTCCTCACATATGGGTGTCATCGGCGCCGATGAAGCCCCAGCGGAGCATTTCCCCAGATTTCTATGAAAGCCTTTGGGAATGCAGGCACGCATGCGCGGTTCCCTTCCCGCCTAAAGGTGCCATCTTACCTCAGTCAAATGACATAGCTAAGAACAGCACACAAAAATGAAAAATAAACTATGTACAACTGCAACTCCAAGGGGAGGTGGGAGGGTTGTGAGGACTGATTCCTCCTGCTCCTGGAGAACACCTGTTACAGGTGAGTAACTACTTTCTCCAGGACCAAGCAGGAAGTCAGCCCTCACATGGGTGACTCCCTAGCTCTGGGCTACCGAGGAACCCAGGCTGAACAAGGGTACTCCCTCTAGTCCCAGCAGTAAAGAAAGGCTTTTCAAGGACACAACCTCCACCGGTAGCCCAACAGAGAGCAGGAGGGCAGGAGTTGCCTAAACCTCAAAGAGATTCCGGAGTACTGCCTGGCCAAAAGCACTGTCCCTACGGGACTCCCTCTCCAGACAGTAATGGGCAGCAAAAGTCTGGCTTGAAGACCAAGTTGCAGCCCTGCAGATGTCTACCAAGGGCACAGAGCGGAGATGAGCCACTGAGGCAGCCATTGCCCTGACATGATGGGCCGTGACCCTACCCTGCAAAGGAAGGTCAGCCGCCTTGTAAGCCCAGGTGATAGTCAGCCACCCAGATGGACAAGGTATGCTTGGACACAACCAACCCCAACTTATTGGGGTCAAAGGATACGAAGAGCTGGATAGCCCTTCTATGCCCCTGCGTACGGTCAAGGTAGAAGGATAAGGCCTTCCTACAGTCCAGGGTATGCAGGACTGCTTCAGCCTGGCTAGCATGAGGCCTAGGGAAGAATGTTGGAAGAACCACCTCCTGATTGAGGTGGAAAGAGGAGACAGCCTTAGGGAGGAACTTTGGATGAGTCCTGAGGATTACCCTGTTCCTGTAAATCCTAGTGTAAGGCCTGTCACAGACCAGGGCCTGAAGCTCACTTACTCGCCTAGCCGAAGTAAGGGCTATCAGGAAGAGTGTCTTCCAGGAGAGGAAGTGTAGTGGACAAGTAGCCATCAGCTCAAAAGGGGGGCGAGTCAGCTGCTGCAAGATCACATTCAACTCCCACTCAGGGGCAGGAGGACGGATGGGAGGCTTGAGCAAAAGCAAGCCCCTGAGAAAGCGGGACACCAAGGGGTGACTAGATAGAGACTGCCCCTCTACCAATGAGTGGTGAGCTGCTAGAGCTGAGAGGTGGACCCAAACAATTGGACTTAAGTCCCTGATTGGATAAGTGCAGTAAGTACTGAAGTACCACCGGCACCGTACAGGAGAAAGGATCCTCTGTACGTAGGTGACACCACACAGAAAACCTCTTCCACTTGAGAGCATAGGATTTCCTCGTAGACTGTTTCCTAGAGGCTAGGACAACCACCTCAACTTCCTGAGGTAGGCCCCAGGGAGCCAAAACTACCCTTGCAGCCTCCAGGCCATCAAATTGAAAGACTTGAGATTGGGGTGCAGAAGGGAACCCTGGTCTTGTGTGAGAAGGTCTGGTTGCAAACCCAGAGGTAGTGGAGGATCCACCGCAAGTTGATGCAGAAGAGGAAACCAAGGCTGTCTCGGCCACCTGGGAGCTACCAGCAGGACCGAGGCTTTGTCCTGAAGAATCTTGAACAGGGTTCGGGCCACCAAGGGCGTGGGAGGAAACGCATAGAGGAGGCCCTGAGACCAAGATATCAGAAAAGAATCCGCTGTTATCTACAGAGGATGTGGCTGCCTGGAGCAGAACTTGGGCAGATGCTTGTTCAGTGGGCTGGCAAAAAGATCCATCAGAGGAAGACCCCATTTGAGAAAGATCTTCTGAACTACCGAAGGATGCAGCTGCCACTCGTGGGGCTGCAGAATCCTGCTTAACCTGTCTGCCAGGTAGTTGTCCTGGCCTGGAAGGTACACAGCCCTGAGGAGCATGTTGTGCTTGAGGGCAAAAGAACACAGGTCCTGGGCCTCCCGACAAAGGATCCTGGACCCGGTTCCGCCCTGTTTGTTCACATAAAACATGGCAACTTGGTTGTCTGGATCAGGACAGACTGAGTCAGGGTAGGAGTGAAAGCTTTGAGTGCTAAGCGAATAGCTCTGAGTTCAAGGAGATTGATCTGCTGTGCAGCTTCCCAGGGAGACCAGAGGCCCTGGGTGCACTTGCCCAGACAATGCGCTCCCCAGCCTTGCAGGGAGGCATCTGTGGTTAGCACCACTGTGTAACCTGGAATCTGAAAGGGCACCCCTTTCAGCAGATTGGGTGGGTGTAGCCACCAGTTGAGGGAGTGCAGAAATGGTCTGGACACCCCCTTATCCTGTCTCTGAGGCTGCCTTTGGCCTGTGACCACTGAGTTCGAAGACACCATTGTGCAGGCCTTATATGGAGCCTGGCATTGGGGGTCACATGCACTGTCGAAGCCATGTGGCCTAGAAGTCTTAGGCAGAGTCTGGCGGAGACCAGGGACCTGCTGAGAAACTGACTTGCCAAGGCCATCAACCTTTGGGCTCTGTTTTCTGGCAAGAATGCCTTTGCCACGAGAGAGTCCAACCTTGCCCCTATGAACTCCAAGTTCTGGGAAGGGAGCAAAGTGGACTTTGCGAAGTTTATGACAAACCCCAGGCGTTGTAGAAGAGCAATGGTCCTGAGGGTGGCTTGGCTGGCCTCCTTACCTGTCTGACCCCTTATGAGCCAGTCGTCCAGATAGGGGAAGACAAAGATTCCCTGATTTCTCAGGTAGGCCGCCACCACTGCTAGGCACTTTGTGAAGACTCTGGGGCGGAGGTGAGGCCGAAAAGCAGCACTCTGTACTGATAATGGTTTCCTCCCACAATGAACCTGAGGTACTTTCTGTGGTCTGGATGAATGAGGATGTGAGTGTACGCATCCTTTAGATCTAAGGAGCATAGCCAATCTCCCTGCTGGAGGTAGGGCAGAAGGGTTCCAAGAGTAAGCATCTTGAACTTTTCTTTCACTTGGAACTTGTTGAGGTTCCTGAGGTCCAGATTGGGACGAAGGCCCCCGGTCCTTTTGGGCACCAGGAAATACCTGGAGTAGAATCTGTGACCTTGCAAGTGGGGAGGCACAGGCTCCACCGCCTTGTCCACCAACAGACCCTGAAGCTCCTGACGGAGAAGGTCTGTGTGCAGAGGAGGCCTTGGAGGCTCCCCTGGAAAGTATGGGGGTGGCAGTTGGTGGAAATGGAGGGCATAGCCCTTGTGGACTATCTCCAGCACCCAACTGTCCCCGGTGATAAGGGGCCACTAGTGGGCAAAGAGGGCGAGACCTCCTGTGCAGGGTTGGGAGAGCAGTGGAGGAGAGGCTATGCTCAAGGAGTCAAAACCCCCCACCCTGCTGAGTGGTAGCAGGGGCCTGAGGCTTGGGGGTCCTCTGCCTACGGGGCCCATTACCCTGGCCCTTGGCTTGCTGACCCTGGGGGGGCAGCTTTGGCAGCCTGATATTGTGGGTACTGTTTGTAGGCAATGCCCTTCCTCGGGTAAAAGGGCTTTTTACCCGAGTCCTTCTTTTTATGAGAAGGGGCAGAGGTCTTCCTCGACAGCCTTGCCGAGTGAGGTGCTCAGTCTCGAGCTGAGCGGCCTTCTCGGTCATGGGCTTGCCAAAAAGGTTGTCACCTCGGCAAGGGACATCGACCAACTTGTCCTGAACCCATGGCTCGAGGTCCGATGACTGCAGCCATGCCTGGCGTCGAGCCGCGATGCTGGCTGCCACAACTCGGGCCGAAGCCTCGAAGCCATCATAGGCGGCACGGGACATGAACTTTGAGCAGTCCCGAATCCCCGAGGACAAGGACTTAAATCTCTGCAAGGGTTCCCCGGAGAGACCAGCAGAGAATCCGGCCAACTCCTTGGCCAGATCCCGCAAGTACATGCCCATGTACAGCTGGTAAGACTGGACATGGCAAGCAAGCATTGAGCCCTGAAAGCACTTTCTACCGACGCCATCGAGGTTTCGGGCCTCCCTGCCAGGAGGCACCACGGAGTGCATCTTCTGGCTCTTCAGACGATGCATGGCCGATTCCACAACCATGGAATGGTGTGGTAGCTGTGCCTTCTGAAAGCCAGGGCTCTTCCGGAGCCGATCGAATCGACTCGCTTGCTAAGAACCGGCGCCGAGGCCAGTGCCTCCCACATACGGAAGAGGAGCCGTTCCAGCATCGGAGGAACCGGGACAGTAAAGGCCTCCTTCGGAGGAGAGTCATACTGCAGCGCCTCGAGCTCTTCAGCTCGAGGCTCTTCCTTGGGTTCTGCCGGAATAGCCAAGGCAGTGACCATATCCCGGATGAACTCCGAGAACCGGGTGTCCTCCGGGGGGGGACCTACTCCGGGGCTCAGACTGTGGTGAGTCCGAAGGGATGCACTGAGTCTTAAAGGTATCAGGAGACTCCTCGTCCTCCGTCTCCCAAGCCGACTCGTCCGAGGAAGAATCGGGGTCCGACCCCGCGGGGCCCTGGAGCACCCGCCCCGACGCCGGAAGCACTGGCGTCGACGCCCTCGGTCCCGAACGGGAGGTCGAGGGGAGACCGCGACTGAGGTTGACTCCGAGCCACAATGGACTCGAGTATCGGCTCGGTCTCCGGGGTCGACTTCGTCGATGTCCCGGTGGTCAGGGCAGATGCGCCAGACAGGCTGGCCATCAGTGCCCGCTGCTGCTCCATGAAGGCAGACATTCTGCTCTCCAAGGCTGTCATCCTGAGACTCAGCTCGGGAGACGCAGCAGCCACCGACTCGGGCCCCGGCGGCGGCTCCCTGGGAGGAGAGTCCACGAGGACTACGGGGCTTACGTGTCCAGCAGACTCCGGCTCCACACAAACTTTGGCAGGCTTCTCCGGTTCCACAGACCCGGGGCGACGGTCGGGGGTCTTAGATTTGGCCCTCGAGGAGCCAGGGACCTCCTCCGACGACGCCCTCATGAGCCGTTTCTTTCTCTTGCGTTCCCGGTCGGGGGACCCCCTGTCTGAGGAGCTTTGACGGCACTCAGGATCGGAATCCCGAGATGTCGAGGCCTCAGACGAGGTCCGGGCCCGGCCGGAGGCTGAGTCCGAGAAAAGCCTTTCCTTTTGCTGCTGGCGCGACTTCGTAGTGCCTTGGAAGACATTTTTCCACAGGCCCCGCACGACTTAGGATCGTGGTCGGGGCCGAGGCACTGAAGGCAGCAGTCGTGTGTCGGTGAGAGACATTAGTTTCTTACACCGATCACACTTTTTAAAACCGCTGGAAGCCATCGGGGAAAAAAGAGTCCCCGCGAGGTCAAAGGACCAGCTTTCCAGGGAAAAGGAGAAAAAAGGGTGCGAACGCCAGCCACGAAGGGCATAAACCGAAAAAGAAGAATCGGGCTCGATACCAGTGTACCAAACCCGGCGGGAGGGGAACCGGCGTCGAACCGGTAGAAAAAAGAGCAAAAATCGCTGAAAAATCTAATTTTAACCGGGAAAACTGGACACACGTGCGGTGGGCTTCACGGAAAAAAAGAGACTGAGGTAAGATGGCACCTTTAGGCAGGAAGGGAACCGCGCATGCGTGCCTGCATTCCCAAAGGCTTTCATAGAAAGCTGGGGAAATGCTCCGCTGGGGCTTCATCGGCGCCGATGACACCCATATGTGAGGACTGACTTCCTGCTTGGTCCTGGTGAAAAGACAAGTGGCAGATGCACAAATACAGTGGGATGCAGAGTGTTACTCCAGGAACCCTTTGTCGATCAAGAATGGACACATGAATGGTTAAGGAGGGGTGAACTGAAACCGAAGGATGAGAAGTTGATAGTTGCAGCCCAGGACAGCGGCTTATGGATGAGTTGGTTTACAGCGAGCATTGTAAAAACTGGCAACACAGACATGTCGATTCTGTAAGAAAGTCCAGTAAACGGTGACTCACCTCATAGCTGGCTGTGAAGTTCTGATGGCAGAAAACTTCTATACAGAAAGACATAATAAAGTAGCACACTTTATCCATTGGAAACTCTAGACACTACAGCATCATTATGCCCGAAAAGCACTAGGATCATGACCCTAAGAGAATTATAGAGAATTAGATTATGATCACCTGGGATATCCCCATTCCGACCGATTAAAAAGCTGGATGCAAGGAAACTGGATATAGTGGTTAAGGAGAAAAACACCAGAATGGCATTGAATAGAGGTGTCGGTTCCAAGTGACTACTCTGTGAATTGCGTGGAGAGGCAGAAGATCCTGAAATACCAGGCATTGCAGTCAGACCAATAAAATGTGGCAGAAAGATAGGAAATATAGGAAATATTTCAGTATCATATTGGGTGCCACAGGCTTGATGATGATTTCCAAGCACATCTCAACAAACTACCCATACATGTTACATCTTACGAACTCCAGCAGGATGTTCTCTTTGACATGATGCAAGTACTACGTAAAGCCTTAGCAGTAAATTTGAGAAACAGAGACCATACTCCCCATGCCCTAGTTTAGAAGTGAGGTTCACAACTGTCATGGAATGCGCAAAACTAACCCATTCAGAGAAACTGACCCTTGACTGCTTTTCACTTTTAGAATTGGTACGATGAGGATGTTTTGGGCATCATCATCTTGTTCGTTATCTGGAGCTTTTTATAAGGCTTGAATGGGGGGGATGAAGATAGATTGTGCAACGTCTTGAAGATGTTAAATAGTGCATAGTATTTTATGCGGGTTAGTGTTGTGAGCCAGCGTAGCTTTTTTTTAGAGTGAGTGTTATTTGGACCTGTCATGCTGCACCATTTATGATGTGAGCAGCTGTATTCTGGGCCATCTGTAGTGGTTGTAATGCATACTTTGGCATTCTTTGGTAGATTATGTTGCAGTAATAGTCAAGGTGTGGTGTTATTTGTGGGCAGAGGTGTTGTAGAATCTTCATCTTGTGTTCAACATTTGTGGTTTTCTTGATATATGATTGTAGTTTTAATCGTTGGTCTAGAGCAGTGGTTCTCAACCTTTTTTGTACCATGACTCCCTTTACCATTGGTCAACTTGTGGTGACCCCCAGTGATAAAATCAAATGTGTCTCTCTTCCTTTACCGTTAACACATTGTCGTTGTAATCATTTGTTGAATTATTAATATATTATAGGCCTTTGCAATATGTTTTTATTTATAAGAACATAAGATATGCCATACTAGGTCAGACCAAGGTCCATCAAGCCCAGTATTCTGTTTCCAACAGTGGCCAATCTAGGTCATATGTACCTAGCAGTTTCCCCAAGGGACACAGGTTCCACAATGCTTGTATTGGTTCAAGCATTGATATCCTGGGTCCCTTCTTAATAATGGTTTATGGACCTTTCCTCCAGGAACTTGTCCAAACCTTTTTTAAACCCAGCTACACTAACAGCCTTTACTACATCCTCCGGTAACAAATTCCAGAGTTTGATTACACGTTGAGTGAAAAAATATTTTCTTTTATTAGTCTTAAATAGTTTACCCTGTAGCTTCATTGCATGTCCCCTAGTCTTTCTATATTCTGATAAGGTAAACAATCAATCTACGTTTACCCGTTCCACTCCGTTCATTAATTTATAGACTTCTATCATATCTCCCCTCAGCCGTCTCTTTCCCAGGTTAAAGAGCCCTAACCTTTTTAGCCTTTCTTCATAGGAGTATCCTTCCATCCCCTTTACCATTTTGGTGGCTCTTCTCTGAACCTTTTCTAAAATCGCTATATCCTTTTTAAGATACGGCGACCAGAATTGCACACAGTATTCAAGGTGCAGTCTCACCATGGAACGATATAGAGGCATTATAATATCTTTTGTTTTATTTTCCATTCCTTTCCTTATCATACCTAACATTCTATTTGCTCTCTTGGCTGCTGCTGCACACTGGGCTGAGGGTTTTAACATGGTATCCACAATGACGCCTAAATCTCTTTCCTGGGTGGTGGAACCTTGCATCGTGTAACCATAGTTTGGGTGGTTCTTCCCTAGGTGCATAACCTTGCACTTGTCCACATTAAATTTCATCTGCCATTTTGATGCCCAGTCTTCCAATTTATCAAGATCCTCTTGCAATTTTCCACAATCCTCTTGGGTTTTAACAACTTTAAATAGCTTTGTGTCATCTGCAAATTTGATAACCTCACTCGTTATTCCACTTTCCAAGTCATTTATGAATATGTCAAAAAGCAGCGGACCCAGCACAGATCCCTGGGGTACACCATTATTCACCTTTCTCCATTGGGAAAATTGGCCATTTAGCCCTACCCTCTGCTTTCTATCTTTTAACCAGTTCCTGATCCACAATAGTACACTGCCTCCTATCCCATGACTCTAGTTTTGCCAAAAGTCTCTCATGAGGGACCTTGTCAAAGGCTTTCTGAAAGTCCAGATACACAATATCAACCGACTCACCTTTGTCCACCTGATTATTCACTCCTTCAAAACAACATAACAGATTAGTAAGACAAGATCTTCCTTGTCTAAAGCCATGTTGGCTGTCTCCCATTAGGCCATGACTATCTACATGCTGAGTAATTTTATTCTTTATGATGGTTTCTACCATTTTTCCTGGTACTGATGTCAGGCTCACCGGTCTGTAGTTTCCCGGATCACCCCTGGAACCCTTTTTAAAAATTGGTGTTACATTGGCGATCCTCCAATCTTCAGGTATTAGAGATGATTTTAATGATAGTTCACAGATTACTAATAGCAGGTCTGCAATCTCATATTTCAGTTCTTTCAACACCCTTGGATGTATACCATCCAGCCCAGGTGATTTGCTACTCTTCAGTTTATCTAATAGTTGTAATACATCTTCACGATGTATCGATATTTCCTTCAATTTTTACGCACCTTTAAATACCACTTCAGTCATGGGTAACATCCCTACATCTTCCTCAGTAAAGACTGAAGCAAAGAATTCATTGTCTCTCCGCTATCGCCTTGTTGCCTCTTAGTGCTCCTTTAACCCCTTTATCAGCTAATGGACCAACTGACTCTCTCACAGGTTTTTTGCTACGAATGTACTTGAAAAGGTCTTTACTTCGCGTTTTTGCTTCCGCAGCAAGCTTCTTCTCAAATTCTCCCTTTGCCTGCCTTATCAATGCCTTGCATTTGACTTGCCAGTGCTTGTGCTGTTTCCAGGTTTCGTCGTTTGGCTATTTTTTCCATTTCCTGAAAGATGCTTTTTGGGCAACAGCCTCTCTGACCTCACCTTTAAACCATGCTGGCAGTTTTTTGGACTTCCTTCCACTTTTCTTAAAGTGTGGAATACAGCTGGTCTGGGCTTCCAAGATAGTATTTTTCAACAGCCAAGCCTGATGTACGTCTTTAACCTTTGCAACTGCTCCTTTTAGTTTTTTCTTAACTGTTTTCCTCATTTTATCATAGTCTCCCTTTCAAAAGTTAAAAGGTAGTACTGTGGATTTCCTTACTATCCCTCCTCCACTAATTAAATCAAAGGCGATCATGCTATGAGCACTATTGCCAAGTGGCCCCAACAACCTTATCTCTTGCACTAGATCTGGTGTTCCACTAAGGACTAGGTCTAATATGGCTTCCCCTCTGGTCGGTTCATGAACCAGCTGCTCCAAGAAGCAGTCATTTATTTCATCTAGGAACTTTATCTCCCTAGCATGTCCTGATGTGACACTGACCCAGTTGATACCGGGGTAGTTGAAATCACCCATTATTATTACTGCGCTGTAACCTTTGTTAGCTTCCTTGATTTCTTTGAGCATTTCATCATCCATTTGGTCATTCTGGCCAGGCGCTCGATAGTACACCCCCACTGCCATTGCCTTCCCCCTTTTACATGGAATTTCAATCCATATAGATTCTACAGCAGGTTTTGTTTCCTGCAAAACTTTAATCCTTTCTGACTCAATGCCCTCTCTAACATAGAGAGCAATCCCTCCACCAATTTGATCAGCTCTATCATTACGATATAGTTTGTACCCAGGTATCACAGTGTCCCACTGGTTGTCCTCCTTCCACCATGTCTCTGATATTCCAATCATATCTAACCTTTCATTTAGTGCTATATATTCTAACTCTCCCATCTTATTTTTTAGACTTCTAGCATTTGCATACAAGCATTTTAGAGAATGTATTTTATTCATATTAATTTGGCTATTGTTAGACATGGGTAATTTGGGATCTTTAAGCTCTGTCTGCTCCATACTTGAGGGCATTTGGGCTACTTTACTCTTTTGTGGAACCTCTCTGCTTTTGGTAGTACCCTTCAAAGATACATTCTTCCGAACCATCCGCTCTTGGGAGACTGTCTGCTTTCCCCTAATATCTAGTTTAAAAGCTGCTCTATCTCCTTTTTAGAGGTTAATGCCAGCAGCCTGGTTCCATCCCAGTTAAGGTGAAGCCCATCCCTTCGGAAGAGCCCCTCCTTTCCCCAGAATGTTCCCCAGTTCCTAACAAATCCAAAACCCTCATCTCTGCACCATTGTCTCATCCACTTATTAAAAGAGGGTTGCTACACAGTACCCTGTCTTGTGCTGCTGAGGTAAGCTATATTCTGATTTGATTTAAATTATAGCTCTTAGCTGCTGCTAGGCTCTAACTTCTTATGAAATTTAAACTACAAGCTCTCTGCTGGGTTCTAAATTTAACCAGAAAGCTCTCTTCTGTGTTTTAAATTTAAACTAAAAGTACTTTGCTGTTACTAGGCCCTGAGTGACTATTAAATTTAAACTACATGCTCTCTGCTGGGTATGAAATGTAACCAGAAAGATCTCCTCTGTGTTTTAAATTTAAAGTTAAACTGCTGCTACTAGGCCCTGACTGATTTAACAAAAATAGTGTGTTCACAGATTAATTAGCTTTAATACAAAGAATTCCTTTTAGAAAATTACCAGAAGTATATACTCACAGTTGCAGATCTCTCTCCAGAAGGAACAGTCCCTTTTTCTAGTCCTTTACTTATTTAAACCACAATAATTAAATAACAAGTAATAATATCTGATTTCAAAATTATGATGATTTTGTAGTCAAATCACTAATATGAAATAAAATTAATTTTTTTTCTACCTTTGTTGTCTGACCAATTTATTCTCTGATCATGCTGGTCCCAATCTGAGGCTTCTGCTTTCCTGTCTTCTCTTAGCTCTCTTTCTGTGTTCTATGGTCCATCTGCCGTTTCTTATCTCTTCTTTCGTTTTCTTCACTTCTTTTCCATCAGCCTATTTCCAGTCCCAGTAACCCTCCCCAGTATCAGCCCCTTTCCAGTCCTCACTCTCAGTACCTTCCAATGTCAACTTGCATTCCCATGACTGCCACTGGTGTCCAGTCCCTTCTAGTACAAATACCATGGCAGCCCCTCTCAGATCCACTCCCTTCCAGTTCCATTCTCCCATCCCCTCGTATCAGCCCATTTGTAGCCTTAGCCCCCAGTTTTCTTCCAGGACCACGAGCTCTATCCTCCCCTTCCCACAATCAACCCATTCCCAGTCGAAGCCCCACAATCAGCTCACTTCTAGTGCTAGTCCCCCCTCGACCCCATTACCAGTGCTAGCCTCCCCTAATCAGCCCAATACCAGTCCTACCCCCCCCCCATCAGCTCATTACCAGTGCTAGCCTCCCCTAATCAGCTCATTTCCAGTGCTAGTCCCTCCTCAACCCCATAAGCAGTGCTAAGCTCCCCTAATCAGCCCATTACCAGCCCACAGTTTGAGCCCCTGACCACTTGCCACCTGTGATACCTGTCATGGAATGTGACTTTTCTGGTGGCTCTCACATCCACTTGAAGGGTGAGCGAACTCCAGGCCCTGGTAGCAAATCCACCATATACAAGGTTCTACAAGAGCAGGGTAGTGCTCCTCACACACCCCAAATTCCTCCTGAAGATGGTGTCTCCTTTCCAACTCAACCAAGAGGTGGTCTTCCCCACCTTCTTCCCATGGTCTCACGCCGGCAAGGAGGAACTAGTGCTTCATACACTAGATTGCAAACAAGCCCTGTCCTTCTATTTACAGCAGATTCGGGCCCATCTAAAATGCCTCAGTTTTTCGTGTCTTATGACCCCAGCAGACTGGGGCTCCCCGTGACTAATTTGGGTGGTGGACTGTATTGCCGTCACCTATGAGTGAGCTGGCCTCTCCCTCGAGCATTGGAACACAGTGCATCATGTGAGGGCGGTGGCCAACTTCCGCTCAGTGCCGGTGATGGAATCTGCAAGGCGACCACCTGGTCTTCAATTCATATGTTCGCAGTTCACTACTGCCTGGAGAGTGAGTCCTGCAGGGACAGTGTCTTTGGTCAGGCAGTACTCCGTAATATTCTCAGGGTGTAGGCACCTCCTGCCTTCCGACCTTTCTGTGTTCAGGCTACTGGAGTGATAGCGTTGCTGGATGCTAGGGTCTTGCAGAGTCTATGTGGGGACCCACCTGCAACTCACAGCTACCCATTTGGTCACCACTGGTGCTGTTGTGGTTTCGTCCTCGGCATCCTGGAGCTAGGGAGTCCCATATGTGAGGACTGACTTTCTGCTTGTACCTGGAGAAAGCATAGTTACGCACCTTTAACAGATGTTCTCCAGGAACAGGAGGAATCAGTCCTCACAACCATCCCTCCTTCCCTGGGAGTTGCCTCCCCTACCTTGTTTTGTTTTTTACTGCCATCCTAGCTATGTCATCTGACTGAGCAAGATGGCACCCTTGGGCGGGAAGGGGGTTGTGTATGTGTAGTAGCATGTCCCAAAGGCTTTCTTTGAAAGCTGGGGAAATGCTCTGCACGGGCTCTGGTGCTGACATCACCCATATGTGAGGACTGATTCTTGCTGTCCCTGGGGAACACCTGTTACAGGCAAGTAACTGTTTTCTCTGTGGTCAAGCAGGATAATGTCCTTACATATGGGTAATGGCATTGACAGAGCCCAAGTGTGAGCAGCTTCCAGCTACCTTCTAGAAGCTTTTAAAGGTGCTCCACTGTGCAAATGTGCCACTTGCCACTGCTGCCTGGGACTACCTCAGTCTTCTTTTTCCACTGAGCCACTTGGATGTGTATCACTGTGGTTTAACATCTTTTTTTGTCTGTGCTATTCTTTGTTAGATTTTGAATTTTATTTTGCTGCATCTATTTTTCTAGATTGTTTCCACAAACTCCTCAGCAGGTTTGAAAAGTGCACCTGCTTCAACAGTGCCATTTTCATAATGGATGCTCATTATTGATGCCTGCAGTGCTTGGGCCCTGACCACGATCCCTCTCAATGTTATTTGTGTTTACAGCTATCAAAGAGAGGTCTCAAGGATCATGAGGAACAGTGCAAAAGGATTTTTAGCATAAGTCCAATGCATCGGCAGCAGCAGCATTGTTCCCCATGGCCAGGGAGCTGCACAAGACACTAGGGGTGCATTGGCATCAAGAGGACAATGATCCCACTCAACCGGATATTGAAAGGGTCCATTGGGAGTGGTTATCCACTGATTCCCAACCAAAGAAGAGGAAGGATTCATCATCTTCATCTCCATTGAGTGCTCATGACGCCGATCACTAGGCAAGACACAGGTATGTCAACAGTACAGCTCATTGGAGTGCGATTTTGTGAGCAACGATGTACTGATCATATACCACCACCACTACTACTACTATTCATCACTTATAAAGCGCCATGCACGCAGCGCTGCACAGCTAACCTACAAGAGGTAGCCAGTATACAAGAGACAGTCCCTGCCAATCAGTCATGCTCATCGGAGCTTACAATCTAGTTAGAACAGTACAGAGCATTAGTCAGTTCTGCGCATGGTATGGTGTGGTACAGCTTGGTCTATAGTTTGGTCATAAACATTGACGGGGGTTAGGGTAAGATGAGGATGGAAGTCAGGATCTGAATGCAACGGTGAAGAGGTGAGTCTTCAACCTAGATTTGAAGAGGGCCAGGGAGGATGCCTGGCGCACAAACGCAGGGAGGCTGTTCCAGGCGTATGGTGCAGCAAGGTGAAAGGAGCGCAGTCGGGAGTTTACGGTGTGGGTGAAAGGCATTGATAGAAGTAATTTGTTAGCGGAGCGCAAATTTCGAGATGGGACGTAGGGAGAGACGAGATAAAAGGTATTGAGGGGCCATAGAGTGAATGCATTTATAGGTCAGTAGGAGAAGCTTGAATTGGATGATGAATTGGACAGGGAGCCAGTGAAGCGACTTGAGAAGAGTAATGTGGGCATGGCGAGGTTGGCAGAAGATTAGTCGAGCAGTGTGATTTTGTATAGATTGAAGAGGAAGGAGGTGGCTCATGGGGAGACCAGTGAGGAGTAGGTTGCAGTAATTGAAGCGAGAGGAGATTAAGGAGTATATAAGCGTTTTGGTAGTGTGTTCAGAGAGGAAGGGGAGGATTTTGCTGATGTAGAGAAAGAAGCGGCAGGTATTAGCTACAAACTGGATATGAGCAGAGGGCGAGAGAGGTGTCAAAGATAACCCCTAGATTGCGGGCCGAGGGAACAGGAAGGATAGTAGATCCATCCACATGGACTGAGAGAGGGGGAAGTGGGGGGGGGGGGAGTTAGGTGGAAAGACAAGGAGTTCAGTCTTGGCCATGTTCAGTTTCAATCGGCGATGAGACATCCAGGCAACGATGTCTGAAAGACAGGCAGAGATTTTGGACTGGTTTGCTGGAGAAATATTAGGTGTAGAGAGGTAGATTTGGGAGTCATCGGCATAGAGATGGTACTGAAAGCCATGGGAGGAGATTAGCGTGCCAAGGCCTTGGGCATAGAGAGAAAAGAGGAGGGGGCCCAAGACAGATCCCTGGGGTACACTACTACATGGAGCGGGGTAGGGGAGGAGGAGACGCCACCAGAGCATACACTGAATGAGCGATGGGAGAGGTAGGAGGAGAACAAGGATAGTATGGAGTCCTGGAAACCAAGCGAGGAGAGGGTGGTGAGGAGAAGGTTGTGGTCAACAGTGTCAAAGTCAGCAGAAAGGTCAAGAAGAATGAGGATAGAATAGATGCCCTTAGATTTAGCCAGGAACAGGTCGTTGGTGACTTTTGTGAGTGCCGTTTCAGTAGAGTGTAGGGGACAGAAGCTGGATTGTAGTGGGTCCAGGAGGGCCTGGGAGGTGAGGAAGTCGAGGCAGCGACAGTGGACTGCTCATTCTAATAGCTTGGATATGAAGGGAAGGAGGGAGATGGGTCGATAGTTAGGACATGTGGGATCAAGTGGGGGTTTCTTGAGGAGAGGTGTGACAACAGCATGTTTGAAGTCAATGGGGACAGTTGCAGTGGAGAGTGAAAGGTTGAGGATATGAGTGATGGAGGGGTTTGGAAGAGGAAAGGAGTGTGGTTTCTTCAGAGATCAGAGGGAAGGAGGAGAGGGTGGCAGGGGGAGTATGGATGGGGAGGAGAATTGGAGAGGAGGGGATGTAGATGAGGGGGTAGGGAATTGGAGGGTAATCTTGTGGATTTTGTCATGGAAGTAGTCAGCTAGGGTTTGGGCACAAAGGGAGATCGGGGGCGGGGGGACCTTGAGGAGAGAATTGAGGGTATTAAAGAGACGGCGAGAATCAGAGGCAAGGGAGTTGTTCAGATGGATGTAGTAATCCTTGTTTGGCAAGTGCTAAGGCTGACTGGAAGGAGCCAAGCATGAATTTGAAGTGTAGAAGGTCTTCTGGGGAGCGGGATTTGGACCAAGCTCATTCGGCAGAACGGGCGCAGATGCATAGGTAACAGATTGTGGGTGAAAGCCAGGGTTGGGGAGTAGATCGTTTGATAGGATGTGGGGTGGGAGGGGCAAGAGTGTCAAGGGCTGAGGATAGTGTAGCATTGTATGAAGATAATGCCTCGTCGACGGACTTGGAGGATAAAATGGAGGAAAGAGATGGAGAAATGGTGGAGGAGAGAGTCGGGATCAATATTATGAGGGTTTCTAAATAGGTTGGAGGAGACAGGATGAGGTTGGGACGGCGGAAGCTGAAGAGTAAATAAGAGGTGATGGTCAGATGAGGGAAGGATTGATTTGCGGAAGTTAGAGGGAGAGGAATTGGAGAAGAATATTAGGTCAAGGCAGTGGCCCTGTAGGTGTGTGGGGGCAGTGGAGCAAAGTTGGAGGTAAGAGCGAGGAACTTTGAGGCATGGGGGTTGGAGGGGTTGTCAATGTGAATGTTGAAATCGCCAAGAATAAGAGTGGGGGAGGAGGGATCCATAAAGGCAGAAAGCCAGGAGTCAAAGTCAGTGAGGAAGGTTGATTTAGATTTGTCGGGTGGGCGATAAATTACAGCTACTCGGAGGGGAAGTGGTGTGAGGAGGCGAATGGAGTGGACTTCGAAGGAGAGGGGAGAGTGTGATTGGGGTGGCAGGAGGGGTTGGAATTGGCAGGAGAGGGGAGAGTAGGAGGCCAACGCCACCACCACGAACAGATCGAGGTGTATGGGAGAACTGGTAGCCCCCATAGCAGAGAGGCGCAATGGATGCAGTGTCGTCTGGGGGGAGCCAGGTCTCGGTCAAGACAAGAAGGTGTAGGGCATTAGAAATAAAAAGATCGTGAATAAAAGGGTTTTTTTTAATGACTGAGCATGTGTTCCATAGGGCGCAAGAACACAGAGAGGAGGGGGGGAGGAGAGGGATGTGGATAAGGTTGGATAAGTTACGTGTGGATTTCTTGTCAGAGTAGCGTGGGGGTCTAGTTCTAGGGTAATACCGAGATTTAGAGGGAGCAGGGTGTGGGTGGGTATGTCTGGGTGTGTGTGCTCTCTAAGAGGGACATGAGAGAGGGAAGATGAGGGGTAAATTGATGGTATCAGGTAGGTTATGTAAGGGATTATTTTTGGGGGTAGGGTTGGAGTTTATATCTATGGATGAGTGATTGTGGGATGAATGAGGGAGGGCGGAAGGATGGAGGAGTGGGATGTGGATGAGATTAGATAGGGTATGTGAGAAAAAGAAATCGGGGGGGGGGAGGGGCAGGGTTGGGGTTGATATTACCTGATGAGAGAAGGAGAATGAGTATTAGAGAGCGAGGTAAAGTGGTGATAGTACGGCTAAAGAGAGGGGGGCTGGTTGAATGCGGGGGATGGTGTGAAGACGCTCGAGAGCAGATGCTAGGCTAGGGGGGCAGAATGGAGGGAGATGTAAGGAAGGTAGGGGGAAGAGGAGGGAGGGTGTTGGTAGGAGGGGAGGCAGTTGGGGAGGATGAGGAAGAGAAGGACAATGAGATGTGGGGCCATGGTAGTGGGCAGCAAGGTCTGAGCAGGCAATGAGTAGCAAGTAATAGGCAAAGAATGGGTAGCAAGTAATAGGCAAACAAGCAGGCAGTGGGTAGCAGTTTGATTCAAGTAAGTTCTAAGCAGGTTCTATGCAAGCAAGCGCTGTGCCAGTTCTGTGTAAGTAAGTTCTATGCAGCAGTAGGAAGCAGGTTCAAAGCAGAGTTACTCGCAGGTTGCGAGGTCATGGGAGGGCGATGTAGCAGAGGAGAGACACTAGGCTGTGGGTAGGGGTGGTAGGTGCTTACTTCATGTGGGATCTGATTTGGCCAGGTGTGTAGGAGCATTCGTTCTTGCTCGGCTCATTGGCGTTTCTCCTGTGATCAGCTTGTGTTGGGGTGACTGCTTGCGCGAGGGCGTCTTTGGTCCCCGCCTAAGGGCCATGCCAAAGGGGCCCTCTGGCGAGGGCCCGCCAGCGTGGGTGCGCCAAGATCGCTCCTTGGCTTTTGCTGCTGCCGGTGCTGGCCCGATTGGCCTCGGCGTGTGGAGGGGGAGGAGCCGCTTCTCCTGCTCCACTCCCTGCCATCAATCAGGTGGAGGTGCTGGCAGGGGGCTTCCTTTTCGTGCCGAGCGCTCCTTGGCTTTTGCCGTGCTGGCCCGATTGGCCTTGGTGTGTGGAGGAGGAGGAGCCGCTTCTCCTGCTCCACTCCCTGACACTTATCAGGTGCAGGTACTGGCAGGGGGCTTCCTTTTTGCGCTGAGAGCGATCCTTGGCTTTTGCCGGTACTGGCCCAATTGGCCTCGGCGTGTGGAGGGGGAGGAGCTGCTTCTCCTGCTCCACTCCCCGACTCCGATCAGGTGGAGGTGCTGGCAGGGGGCTTCCTTTTCACGCCAAGAGCACTCCTTGGCTTTTTGAAGCCTTGAAGCAGCCTTTACATGAGGACTGCTCATCCTCCTCTGCACCAGAGAGGCTGTACCAGTCTCCAAGGTGCTGGGACCAACCTGCTGATACCTCCAGGCAGAGTCAGGAGACACTGATCAATCCTACTACAACTCCCTCATCTTTCTCAATAGCAGCTCTCAAGGAGGAGTCTTGAAGGACTACCAAAAAGGACTGCTACAACTGGAAGTAGATCTACACTTGAGTATAATCTTCTGGAATAAACTCTAAATCTTGAGGGAAAAGGGATGACTCGGGGTTAAAGCTGATAAATCTGTGTGTTTTAGAATTTAGTCTTTTTGCTGAGTCAGTCAGGTCTTAGTACCACCAGAGAGCTTTGTATTTAAGTCAAAGCAGAGTATAGCTTAGTATGGAAAATAAGAGTAAATTAACTTTGAAATACATTTTTCTGGAGAGCTTTTCATTTAAATCAAATCATTGTATAGCTTAGCATGCATGTAGAATAGTCTGAGTAGAAAGGGAAAAACTATAAACTTGTTTCTGGTGACCTTCCAGTTAGGAGGCAAAAGATCCGTGAAGTTGTCTTAAATAGATGTTACAGGCAAGTGACAGATCAAAGGGATGATTTAAAAGGCCCCTTCTATCAAACCAAGGGCTCTGTGAATTACCCAGGAAATTGGTAAGCCTTTACCTTACAAGCACAGGACAGGGCACTGTGTAGCAGCCAACTTTGAATAAGTCGTCTTTTCCTCCCTCCCCAACTCCCACCCTTGGGATTATCGTAGCTTTATAGGCGCTTAAATCTCTTAAAGGGAAGGAGGTGCCCATATTCACACTCAGGTGCAACAATTTATCATCAGGTATACATTAAAGACCTGAGACTAATCTTGAGGGGAATAAAGTCCATTAAACATAGTAGGTATAATTCTATTAGTATAAATATCCCCACAAAATTCTGGGGAAAGGAGGGGCTTTTCCGAAGGCTGCTGCCATTAACCTTTTAAAAAGGAGACACAGCAGCTTTTAATCCAGATAATAGGGGAACACCGACAGTCGCCCAAGAGCACATGGTTCAGAACAATGGATCCTTGAAGGATACTAGCAAAAGACTGAAGTTAGGGCATATCGACAGAGAGGTTCCAATAAAGACAAAAGTAACCCAAATTCCTTTAAGTACACAGCAGACAGAGCTTAAAGATTCCAAATTACCCCTGTCTACCGATAACCAGATTATTATGAATAAAATACAACCTCTAAAATGCTTGTATGCAAATGCTAGAAGTAAAAAAAAATATGATGGGAGAGTTAGAATATATAGCTTTAAATGAGAGGTTAGATATGACTGGTAGCTCAGAGACCTGGTGGAAGGAGGACAACCAATGGGTCACTGATACCTGGTTACAAATTATATCGCAATGATAGAGTAGATCAAATTGGTGGAGGGGATGCACTCTGTTAGAGAGGGCATTGAGTCAAACAGGATTAAAGTTTTGCAAGAATCTCTATGGATTGAAATTCCATATAAAAAGGGGAAACCGATGGCAGTGGGGGTTTACTATTCATCGCCTGGCCAAAATGAACAATTGGATTATGAAATGCTCAAAGAAATCAGGGAAGGTAACAAAAGTTACAACACAGTAATAAAAATGGGTGATTTCATTTACCCTGGTATTGACTGTGTCAGTGTCATGACAGGACATGTTAGGGAGATAAAGTTTCTAGATGAAATAAATGACTGTTTCTTGGAGCAGCTGGTTCATGAACCGACCAGAGGGGAAGCCATTTTGGACCTAGGCCTTAGTGGAACATAAGATCTGGTGCAAGAGATAAGGGGGTTGGGGCCACTTGGCAATAGTGATTATAGCATGATCAAGTTTGATTTGATAAATGGAGGAAGGACAGCAAGGAAATCCTCAATAATACCTTTTTATTTTAAATTTAATTTGAAATTTTACAGTAATTACATGTAATACACACTTGAACAGAAAAGTACAATTTGATTCAAAGTATTAGGAAAAAGAAAAATCAAGGAATTAAGCCAAATACATAAAAAATGACACTATCCCACTATAAATGAGGGCATTTGATGCATAATATCAGGAAAAGGTGTTAAACCAGCATATTAAAGCAAAATAGATTCAGCTAGCTGAAACAGCAGGTATATCCTAAACTGAGGGTTGTGTTGGTAAACCTAAATAGAAACACAGCACATTGAGTAGTTACAAAGGAGACCAAAGCAGCAGGATCAGAAAATACATATTTAGCAGAAACTTAATTACACATTTATAAGGGAACTTCAAAAAGAAAAGGGCTCCTAGCTGTAACATCCTTGGTCTCAGTAGAGGAAATTTCTTCCTTTGCCTCTGGGTCTCTAGAGACATCAGAGAAAATCCTAATCTTAAAATATTGAAATAGCTTATTCTATTGTGAAAAAATAAAGCCATGAACCAGTCTCGATCTGCAGGTCAGGTGAAAGTTACAATCAAGGTTGCAGGTCTGGCCAGTTTAGAATCTGAAGCCTCAAGAACAGTTGAAACATTCAAAATATCCATAGAAGTTGCCTGAGCCTGATCATGATGGATTCTGCTAATAGGCAAATAACATACCTTGTAAATTGGAGGAATGGCATAGAAAGAAATTTTTTAAATTTCCACCAAGTATCTTCTCAACGCTTCACGAGGAGAAGAAAGAGGAACTTTTGGGAAATTAATGATCCTGGCATTGGCTTGCCTAACAGCGTTCTTCAATGCCTTCACCTTGTTCATAAAAGGGAATTATTTACCAAGAGGTTCCTCTGGCCTGGAAATCTTAACCAACCACTGTTCAAACTGAGCAGTCTGTTCTTTCATTCCCTGAGCCACATCCTCTAAATATTGTACTCGCTGATTCAAAACAGAAGCTTTTGCATTCAAAAAGTTCAAAGACAGAGCTAAGACAGTGCTCAAGTCAGCAATAGCCTGCCAGATAGATTCTAATGAAAAACTGCTGGATGCTCCAAAAGGAGAGAAGGTATGGCAGGAGGAACCCCCAACAGACCCGAAGGCTGCCCAGAGACCCTCTGCTGAGAAGGAAAATAAACATCCACCCCATTTGAACGATCCAGTGCCACAACACTCCATTCAAGTGGCCCACCGATGCTTCCAGATACTGGTTGTAAAGATGCTGAGGGTTCTTCAATGGCACCACTGGTCCCCCCCCTCCCCCTTGGGTAGTTGGGATGAGCACAGCATCGGCGTTTGATGCGTCGGCCAAACTAGAAAGTGTTGGGGAAGCCGGCAGCAGCAACGGAGGAACCCACTGCTCCTGGATCAAAGATGTGTCACAGCCAGAAGGCAGACCTGAGCTCCTAGCATCAGCCCGCTGCTTCAGCAGCTGTTCTCTGGAGCCCACAGTACTATCTTTTAACTTTCAATAGGGAGACTATGATAAAATGAGGAAACTAGTTAAGAAAAAACTAAAAGGAGCAGCTGCAAAGGTTAAAGATTTACAGTACATCAAGCAAGGACATTGTTTAAAAATACTATCTTGGAAGCCCAGACCAGCTGTATTCCATGCTTTAAGAAAAGTGGAGGGAAGTCCAAAAAACTGCCAGCATGGTTTAAAAGTAAGGTCAGAGAGGCTGTTGTAGCCAAATAGCATCTTTCAGGAAACAGAAAAAGCAGCCAAATAATGAAAACTGGAAACAACATAAGTACTGGCAAATTAGATGTGAGGTATTGATAAGGCAGGCAGAAAATTGGAAAAAAAAGCTTGCCATGGAAGCAAGAAAGTTCATAGCCAAGACCCTGTGAGAGTCAGTTGGACCATTAGATGATAGAAGGGTAAAAGGGGGCACACTAAGAGGGGACAAGGCCATAGCGGAGAGACTGAATAAATTATTTCCTTTGATCTTTACTAAAGAAGATGTAAGTAAGTTAGCCATGCCTGAGTGGTATTTAAAAGTGATGCATCAGAAGAATTGAAAGAAATATTGATAAACTGGGAAGATGTAGTACAACTATTTGATAAACTAAAGGGTAGCAAATCACCTGGACTGGATGATATACATCTGAGGGTGTTGAAAGAATTGAAATATGAGATTGCAGACCTACTATTAGTAATCTGTGAGCTATCATTAAAATCATCTGTAATACTTGAAGATTGGAGAATGGCCAAAGTAACAGCAATTTTTAAAAACTGTTCAAGGGTTGATCTGGGAAACTTTAGAGTGGTGAGCTTGAAGACGGTACCGAAAAAAATGGTAGAAACCATTATAAAGAGCAAAATTGTTGAAGATGTAGATAGTCATGGTTTAATGGGAGAAAGCAAACATGGCTTTAGCCAAAGAAGGTCTTGTCTTACTAATCTGTTATATTTTTTTGAAGAAGTGACTAACCAGGTAGATAAAGGTGAGATGGTCAATAATAGTATATCTGGATTTTCAGAAAGCCTTTGACAAGGTGTCTCATTAGAGACTCCTGACAATATTAAAAAGTCATGGGATAGGAGGCAGTGTACTATTGTGGATCAGGAACTGGTTAAAAGACAGAAAGCAGACAGGGCTGAATGGCCAATTTTCCCAAGGAAGAAAGGTGAATAGTGGAGTACCCCAGGGATCTGTGGTGGTCTGCTGCTTTTTAGCATATTCATAAATGACTTGGAAATGGGAATAACAAGTGAGGTAATCAAATTTAAAGATGACACACAATTATTCAAAGCTGTTAAAACCCAAGAGAATTGTGAAAAACTGCAAGAGGACCTTAATAAATTGGAAGACTGGATGTTCAAATGACAGATAAGTGCAAAGTTATGCACTTAGGAATGAACAACCCAAACTACGGTTACACGATGCAAGGTTCCACATTAGGAACCATCACCCAGGAAAAAGATTTAGGTGTCATCAAGCATAATATGTTGAAACCCTCTGCCCAGTGTGCAGCGGTGGCCAAGAAAGCAAATAGAATGCTAGGAATCATAAGAAAAGGAATGGGGAATAAAACAAAGGATATTATAATGCCTCTGTATCGTTCGATGGTACGACCACATCTTGAATACTGTCTGCGATTCTGGTCGCCATATCTTAAAGATACAACGGAATTAGAAATGGTACAGAGAAGAGCCACCAAAGGGGATGGAAAGATACCCTTGTGAGGAGCGCCTTAAAAGGTTAACGCTCTTCAACTTGGAAAAGAGACTGCTGAGGGGAGATATGATAGAGGTCTATAAATTAATGAATGGAATGGAACAGATAAACGTAGATTGATTGTTTATGCCATCAAAAAGTAGAAAGACTGGGGGATATGGAATGAAGTGTCTATGTAACCTGTTTAAGACTAATAAGAGGAAATATTTTTTCACTCAACGCGTGATCAAACTCTGGAATTTGTTATCGAAGGATGTAGTAAAAGCTGTTTGTGTAGCTGGGTTTAAAAAAGGTTTGGACAAGTTCCCGGAGGAAAGGTCCAAAAAACATTATTTAAAGAGGACCTGGGAAATCCACAGCTTGCCCCAGGACAAGCATTGCAGAACCTGTGTGTCTTTTTGGGAAACTGCCAGGTACTTGTGACCTGAATTGGCCACTGTTGGAAACAGTATACTGGACTTGATGGACCTTCGTCTGACCCAGTATGGCATTTCTTTTGTTCTTAACTGATTCCTGAGTTGAAGAAAAGATCCTCATGCAAGACCTTTGCAGGATCCGTTTCACCGTGGTCTCAGGTAGAGGGTGGGTCTTTTGCAGAATTCAGGCTTGTACATGTCTAATAATCCTGGTAGCTCCAAACTGGCCCCAAAGGCTGTGGTACATTGACATGCAAAGGCTTCTACTGGACACTCCTCTGCAGTTGCCCCAGAGTCAAGGACTGCTTCGTCAAGGTCACCTTTCGATGGAGGATCTAGATCCCTTCTCGCTTATGGCCTGGCCACGGAAAAGAATAGGCTGATTCAGAAGGGCTACTTGATGGCCATGATCACTGTCTTGAAGGGTTTGCAGGCCCTATGTTTGGATCTGGCAAGTGTTTGAATCCTCATGTACATTGAATACTTTATTTTCACAGTGTGTGTATATTCCCTCCATCTTTGCTTTCATGCAAGCAGGGTTGGAGAATGTTCTGGTTCTCCATTTCTTCAAAGTGCACGTGGCAAGTATTGTCTACTATAGGGAGTGAGTTCAGGAAACCTTTCTGGGTGCTCATCTGGACATTTTGTGCTTCCTGAAACGGGGTTAAACGGATCTATTCCAGCTTTCACCTGTTGATTTCTCAGTGGGATCTTAACTTGGATTCTGTGTGTCCTTCCTTTGAGCCTGACATTAAAATCTGTTTTCTAGGTAGCCATTTGTTCAGCCCAACATATCTCAGAATTGCAGGTACTTTTGTGTAGGGATCTCGATCTTTCTTTTGTGGCTGATTCTATGCTCTTGTATTCGGTTCCCTAGGCCTAGGGCTCTTTCTCTGTGCGATTTATATCAGGCAATTTATCTGCTAGCCCTTTCAAGTGAGGACCTAAAGGCAGACAAATCTCTCCATGGCTTGGATGGTAGAAGAATGTTGTGGTAGTATCTGAAAGAGACCAATTCCTTCTGGACTTTTGATCATCTCTTTATTCTCTCTTCAGTGGACCAAGAAAAGGAGAAACTGCCTCCAAATCCTCTATAGCTCAATGGATTAAAGAGGCTATTAATTTGGCCTATTTGTTAAGTGGTAAGCAGGCACCACTGGGCCTTAGGGCCTATTCTATCAGAGCTCAGGCAATGTCCTGGATGGAGTTAAGAGCTGTGACTCCAGAGGACATTTGCAAAGCAGCAAACTGGTTATCCATTAATTCCTTTGTGAAGCATTACAGTTATTAGGTTGAGGCCAGAGAAGATAATGCCTCTGGAAAGCTAGTCCTTAAGGGGATGTTGTCTTCTTCCCAAGGTTCTAAACTTTGGCTATGTCCTGCTCGTCTGGACTCGTGTAGTGGGATGATAAGGAAGGTGAAATTTGTTCTTATCTGCTAATTTCCTTTCCTCTGGAAGACTAAGGGGGAGGTCAGGGGTTTTTTTCTCTCTCTGTTCTTGAGGTTCATGTTTTGGATCATTATGTCTAACTGTTTTATTTCCCATTCTGGGACTGGTTATTAGTCACTGATAACACAGATTTAGATTGATATTTAAGTTACATTCCTTCATCAGCTTGGGAAGTTTCATATTGGCAAGATCCAGGGCTACACCACTCCTTATATTAGTGATGACATTACTGAATCTTGTGTTCTCCAGGACCAAGCAGGAAGTCAGTCCTCACATATGGGTGTCATCAGCGCCCATGAAGCCCCAGTGGAGCATTTCCCCAGCTTTCTAAGAAAGCCTTTGGGAATGCAGGCACGCATGCGCGGTTCCCTTCCCACCTAAAGGTGCCATCTTACCTCAGTCTCTCTTTTTTTCCGAGAAGCCCACCGGACGTGTGTCCTGTCATCCCGGATAAAAGTTGATTTTTTTTGGCGATTCTTGCTGTTTTTTCTCCCGGTTCGACGCCGGTTCCCCTCCCGCCGGGTTTGGTACGCCTGTATCGAGCCTGATTCTTCTTTTTCGGTTTTTGCCCTTCATGGCTGGTGTTCGTGCCCTTTTTTCCCTAGAAGGCCGGTTCTTTGACCTCGCGGGGGCTCTTTTTTCCCCGATGGCTTCCAGCGGTTTCAAGAAGTGTGATCGGTGTAAGAAGTTAATGTCTCTCACCGACACACACGACTGCTGCCTTCGGTGCCTCGGTCCTGATCACGACCCTAAGTCGTGTGGACCATGTGAGAAGATGTCTTCCAAGGCACTCCGAAGTCGCCAGCAGCAGAAAGAAAGGCTTTTCTCGGACTCAGCCTCCGGCCGGGCCTGGACCTCGTCTGAGGCCTCGGGATTCCGATCCCGAGCGCCGTCGAAGCTCCTCGGATAGGGGGTCCCCTGACCGAGAACGCAAGAGGAAGAAGCGGCTCACGAGGGCGTCGGAAGAGGAGGTCCCTGGCTCCTCGAGGGCCAGGTCTAAGACCCCTGACCGTCGCCCCGGGCCCGTGGAACAAGAGAAGCCTGCCAAAGTTCCTCGCGTGGAGCCGGAGTCTGCTGGACACGTAAGCCCTGTAGTCCTTGAGGACTCTCCTCCCAGAGAGCCGATGTCGGGCCCGGCACCGCCGGGGCTCAAGTCGGTGGCTGCTGCATCTCCCGAGCTGAGTCTCAGGATGACAGCATTGGAAAGCAGACTGTCTGCCTTCATGGAGCAGCAGCGGGCACTGATGGCCAGCCTGTCTGGCGCATCTGCCCCGACCACCGGGACATCGACCGAAGTCGACCCCAGAGACCGAGCCGATACTAGAGTCCATCATGGCTTGAAGTCGACCTCGGTCGCGGTCTCCCTCGACCTCCCATTCGGGACCGAGGGCGTCGACGCCGGTGCCTCCGGCGTCGGGGCGGGTGCTCCTGTGCCCTGCGGGGTCGGACCCTGACTCCTCATCGGACGAGTCCGCCTGGGAGACGAAGGACGAGGAGTCTCCCGATACATTCAAGACTTGGTGCGTCCCGTCGGACTCACCGCAGTCTGAGCCCCAGAGTAGATCCCCTCCGGAGGATACTCGGTTCTCGGAGTTCGTCCGGGATATGGCCACTGCCTTGGCTATTCCGGCGGACCCCGAGAAAGAGCCTCAAGCTGAAGAGCTCGAGGCGCTACAGTATGACTCTCCTCCGAAGGACGCCTTTAGTGTCTCGGTTCCTCCGATGCTGGAATGGCTCCTCTTCCATATGTGGGAGGCACCGGCCTCGGCGCCGGTTTTAAGCAAGCGAGTCGACTCAATCTATCAACTCAGGAAAAGCCTTGGCTTTCAAAAGGCACAGCTACCACACCATTCCATGGTTGTGGAATCGGCCATGCATCGTCTGAAGAGCCAGAAGATGCACTCCGCGGTGCCCCCCGGCAGGGAGGCCCGAAACCTCGATGGCGTTGGTAGAAAGTGCTTCCAGGGCTCGATGCTTGCTTGCCATGTCCAGTCTTACCAGCTGTACATGGGCATGTACTTGCGGGACCTGGCCAAGGAGTTGGCCGGGTTCTCTGCTGGACTCTCCGGGGAACCCTTGCAGAGATTTAAGTCCTTGTCCTCGGGGATTCGGGACTGCTCGAAGTTCATGTCCCGCGCCGCCTACGATGGCTTCGAGGCTTCGGCCCGAGTTGCGGCAGCCGGCATCGTGGCTCGACGCCAGGCATGGCTGCAGTCATCGGACCTCGAGCCATGGGTTCAGGACAAGTTGGTCAATGTCCCTTGCCGAGGTGAAAACCTTTTTGGCAAGCCCATGACCGAGAAGGCCGCTCAGCTCGAAACAGAGCACCTTACACGGCCAAGGCTGTCTAGGAAGACCTCTGCCCCTTCTCATAAAAAGAAGGGCTCGGGTAAAAAGCCCTTTTACCCGAGGAAGGGCACTGCCTACAAACAGTACCCTCAATATCAGGCTGCCCAAGCTGCACCCCAGGGTCAGCAAGCCAAGGGGCAGGGTAATGGGCCCCGTAGGCAGAGGACCCCCAAGCCTCCGACCCCTGCTCCCACTCGGCAGGGTGGGGGTTTTTGACTCCTTGAGCGTAGCCTCTCCATCCCTGCTCTCCCAACCCTGCACAGGAGGTCGCCTCGCCCTCTTTGCCCACCAGTGGCCCCTCATCACCGGGGACAGTTGGGTGTTGGACATAGTTCACAAGGACTATGCACTGCATTTTCACCAACTGCCGCCTCCTTACTTTCCAGGGGAGCCTCCAAGGCCTCCCCTGCACACAGACCTTCTCCTTCAAGAGCTTCAAGGTCTGTTGGTGGACAGGGCGGTGGAGCCTGTGCCTCCCCACTTGCAAGGTCACAGATTCTACTCCAGGTATTTCCTGGTGCCCAAAAGAACCGGTGGCCTTTGACCCATTCTGGACCTCAGGAACCTCAAGTTCCTGGAGAAAGAAAAGTTCAAGATGTTACTCTTGGAACACTTCTGCCCTACCTCCAGCAGGGAGATTGGCTATGCTCCTTAGATCTAAAGGATGCGTATACTCACATCCTCATTCATCCAGACCACAGAAAGTACCTCAGGTTCATTGTGGGAGGAAACCATTATCAGTACAGAGTGCTGCCTTTTGGCCTCACCTCCGCTCCCAGGGTCTTTACCAAGTGCCTGGCAGTGGTAGCGGCCTACCTGAGAAATCAGGGAATCTTTGTCTTTCCCTATCTGGACGACTGGTTCATCAGGGGTCAGACGTGCCAGGAGGCCAGACAAGCCACCCTCAGGACTATTGCTCTTCTTCAAAGCCTGGGGTTTGTCATAAACTTCGCAAAGTCCGCTTTGCTCCCCTCCCAGAACATGGAGTTCATAGGAGCAAGGCTGGACTCTCTGCTGGCAAAGGCTTTCTTGCCAGAAGACAGGGCCCAAAGGTTGATAGCCTTGGCAAATCAGTTTCTCAGCAGGTCACTGGTCTCCGCCAGACTCTGCCTGAGGCTGCTTGGCCACATGGCGTCGACGGTACATGTGACCCCCAATGCCAGGCTCCATATGAGGCCTGCACAGTGGTGCCTTCGGACTCAGTGGTCACAGGCCACAGGCAGCCTCAGAGACAGGATAAGGGTGTCCAGACAATTTCTAAACTCCCTCAACTGGTGGCTGCACCCACCCAATCTACTAAAGGGGTGCCCTTTCAGATTCCTGGGTACACAGTGGTACTGACCACAGATGCCTCCCTGCAGGGCTGGGGAGCTCATTGTCTAGGCAAGTGCACCCAGGGCCTGTGGTCTCCTTGGGAAGCTGCACAGCAGATCAATCTCCTTGAACTTAGAGCTATTCGATTAGCACCCAAAGCTTTCTCTCCTACCCTGGCTTATCAATCTGTCCTGGTTCAGACGGACAACCAAGTGGCCATGTTTTATGTGAACAAACAGGGCGGGACTGGGTCCAGAATCCTTTGTCGGGAGGCTCAGGACCTTTATTCATTTGCCCTCAAGCACAACATGCTCCTCAAGGCTGTGTACCTTCCAGGCCAGGACAACTACCTGGCCGATAAATTAAGCAGAATTCTGCAGCCCCACGAGTGGCAGCTGCATCCTTCAGTAGTTCAGAAGATCTTCCTAAAATGGGGTCTCCCTTTGGTGGATCTCTTTGCCAGCCCAATGAACAAGCAACTGCCAAAGTTCTGCTCCAGGCAACCGCATCTTCTGAGAATAGCAGCAGATGCTTTTCTGATTCCATGGTCTCAGGGCCTCCTGTATGCGTTTCCTCCCATGCCCTTGGTGGCCCGAACTCTCTTCAAAATTCTTCAGGACAAGGCCTCTGTCCTGCTGGTGGCTCCCAGATGGCCGAGACAGCCTTGGTTTCCTCTTCTGCTTCAACTGGCGGTGGATCCCCCACTGCCTCTGGGGTTGCAACCCGACCTTCTCTCACAGGAGCAGGGTTCCCTTCTGCACCCCATTCTCAAAGCTCTCGATGGCCTGGAGGCTGCAAGGGTAGTTTTGGCTCCCTGGGGCCTCCCTCAGGATGTTGAGGAGGTTGTCCTAGCCTCTAGGAAACAGTCCACTAGGAAAACCTATGCTCTCAAATGGAAAAGGTTTTCTGTGTGGTGTCAGCTACGTACAGAGGATCCTTTCTCCTGTACTGTGCCAGTAGTGCTTCAGTACTTACTGCATTTATCAAATCAGGGACTTAAGTCCAATTCTGTTCGGGTCCACCTCTCAGCTCTAGCAGCTCACCACTCGCGGGTGGAGGGACATTCTCTGTCAGGTCACCCCTTGGTGTCCCGCTTCCTCAGGGGCTTGCTTTTGCTCAAGCCTCCGCTCCGTCCTCCTGCCCCTTAGTGGGAGTTGAATGTGGTCTTGCCGCAACTGACTCGCCCACCTTTTGAGCCGATGGCTACTTGCCCACTACGCTTCCTGTCCTGGAAGACACTCTTCCTGATAGCACTTACCTCGGCTAGGCGAGTGAGTGAGCTTCAGGCCCTGGTCTGTGATAGGCCTTACACCAGGATTTATAGGAACAGGGTAGTCCAAAGTTCCTCCCAAAGGCTGTCTCCTCTTTCCACCTCAATCAGGAGGTGGTTCTTTACCCTGGACTGTAGGAGGGCCTTATCCTTCTACCTTGACCGTACGCAGGGGCATAGGAGGGCTACTTAGCTCTTCATATCCTTTGACCCCAATAAGTTGGGGTTGGCTGTGTCCAAGCATACCTTGTCCATCTGGGTGGCTGACTGTATCACCTGGGCTTACAAGGCGGCTGACCTTCCTTTGCAGGGTCGGGTCACGGCCCATCGTGTCAGGGCAATGGCTACCTCAGTGGTTCATCTCCGCTCTGTGCCCTTGGTAGACATCTTCAGGGCTGCAACTTGGTCTTCAAGCCAGACGTTTGCGGCCCATTACTGTCTGGAGAGGAAGTCCCATAGGGACAGTGCTTTTGGCCAAGCAGTACTCTGGAATCTCTTTGAGGTTTAGGCAACTCCTGCCCTCTGTTGGGCTACTGGTGGAGGTTGTGTCAGTGAAAAGCCTTTTCTTTGCTGCTGAGACTAGAGGGAGTTCTCTTGTTCAGCCTGGGTTCCTCGGTAGCCCAGAGCTAGGGAGTCACCCATATGTGAGGACTGACTTCCTGCTTGGTCCTGGAGAAAGAGTAGTTACTCACTTGTAACAGGTGTTCTCCAGGAGCAGCAGGAATCAGTCCTCACAACCCTCCCTCCTCCCCTGGGAGTTGCAGTTGTACATAGTTTATTTTCATTTTTGTGTGCTGTTCTTAGCTATGTCATTTGACTGAGGTAAGATGGCACCTTTAGGCGGGAAGGGAACTGCGCATGCGTGCCTGCATTCCCAAAGGCTTTCTTAGAAAGCTGGGGAAATGCTCCGCTGGGGCTTCATCGGTGCCGATGACACTCATATGTGAGGACTGATTCCTGCTGCTCCTGGAGAACACCTGTTACAGGTGAGTAACTACTCTTTATCTGCCTCCATCTGCTGGTTGGGTGACCTAATCCACTTGTCTGGACTGGTCTAACAGGACTCAAGGAAAGGAAATTTGCAGGAAAGAACAAATTTCACCATTTTTGCACGCATTGCAAAAACTCAGCTTTTTTTTTTTTTTTTTTTTTTAATAGCCTGGACTAATATTAGGGTTGCCAACAGGATGGTTTTTACATGGCCAAGCCAGCTGCTAGCAGAGATCTAAGACCAGCCCTTGAAAAGCCATTTTTTTTCTCTGGCCCCGGGACCAGGAGCAGCCAGAGCAGAATAGCGGCTTTTCATCTGAGGACCTTTGCCCCACCAGTGCAATCTCACCATCTCCTCCTCTGTCAGTCCTTTCCTGCCACCTCCTTCCCCGCCACCTCTTTCCCCTTGCAGCCACAACTCCTGCCTCTTACAGAGCAGCAACTACAATAATGCTAATATAAAAGCAAAACAAAACCAGTGCAGAGGAAACCCTGCTGCAGTGTCCCACTCCCTGTAGCATCAATTCCTTTTGAGCGCTGGACACTGCAGAAGGGGTTCCAGAGGGCTCTGCACTGGTCTTGTTTTGTTTTTAAATTAGCATTATGGTAGCCGCCACTGAAAGAAGCAGGAGCCGCGGCTGCTAGGGGAAAGAGGTGGCAGGAAGGGACTGACATGGGAGGGGGAGAGGAAGGTGGAGGCAAGAAGACAGCTGAAAGAGGGGGGAAGGAGGTGTCTGGAAGGGAGGAGGGAAAGTGAGGGCTGGAAGGCAGTTGAAAGAGGGGGGAAGGAGGTGGCTGGAAGGGAGCTGATATGGGGGGGAAGGAGGTGGCTGGAAGGGAGCTGATATGGGGGGGAAGGTGGGGGCTGGATCAGAGCTGACGCGTGGAAGGTGGGGGATAAAAGAGCTGAGGAAGGAGGTGGCAGGAAAGGAGCTGACAAAGGGGGGGGGGAGAGGCAGCTGGAAGGGAGCTGACACCTGGGGATGGCACTGGAGGGGGGCTGGAAAGGAGCTGGCACTTGGGGGGGGGACCTGGAAGGGAGTTGGGGGATGGGACTGGTAGGTGGCTGGCTAATGGGGTGGGGGGAGGGGGTTGGACGAGAGGAGGCACATGGGGATGGCACTGGAAGGGGGATGGACAGAGGGTAGGGTGACTGGAAGGGAGCTGACATGGGGTGACACCGGGAGTGGAAGTGAGCTTGATACCTGGGATGATATTTGGATTAGAAGGGGCTGGACAATGGGAAAGGAGGGGGATTGGAATGGCATGGACACCACTGACAGACCTGGGAACGAAAGAGGGTTTATACTGGAAGGTAATAGGAGGGGAGGACTGGAAAGGGGACTGATACTGGGGAGGGTTACTGGGACTGGAAATAGGCTGATGAAAGGAAGTGAAGAAAGCAAAAGAAGTGACAAGAAATGGCAGACTATAAACCATAGAAAGAGAGCTAAGAGAAGACAGGAAAGCAGAAGCGTCAGATCGGGATCAGCATGATCAGAGAATAAAATGGTCAGACAAAGGTAGAAAAAATAATTTTATTTTCAATTTAGTGATTGGACTTTCTGCTATCTTTAATGGGGAACTGCATCTCCATTTATCTGATGTTGGGTATTCTATTAGTATGGAATTTCTGTTTACGAATGTGTAGCAATCTTGCTTGTTCAGTTTGCACATTGCCCTCTCTGCAATTATTTTGTGGGGACGGGGTGGGGCAGGGCAGAGAAAGGGCAGGGCGGTGGTGGGTGGACCATGATTAGCCACAGGTGGTGGGTTTTTCTCTTTCAAAAAGTTGGCAACCCTAACTAATATAAAATGTGAGACTTTTCAATGTTAATGAATACAGGCATCAAAAAAATAAATTAATAAACATATTCTTTTCCCTTTCAATTGTTTTCCCTTTGTTTCCAAGCTCTGTAAAGTAGATAACATCTCCAAAGGTCCCTCAAAGGAATTTTCAGAAGAAGCCTGGGCAGTCAAGGAGTTAGTGTCAGTGTCCCAGAAGTTATACTAATTTACCCAATGCAGGCCAGCAAAAACAATTCCATGGCCCAGGTTTGGCTTTTGTTACCCACCTCTGATACAGAGGCATTAGTTTACTCGATTATAGATGTGCAAGAAAGGGTTAGACCTACCTCTGTTGCATCCCATGCTTGATACTGCAGTGTTCCTGTGAGGATGTAGTCAGTTAAATAAAATATAAATAGACTTATGATTAATAGAGGGCTAACAACAGCCCACATAATTTTCCAATACCAGCTTAGTTTAGGTCCAATCATCAGCTGAAGGTCCTTTTCAAATCTGGTAGCAGGAGGGAGAAGAAAGAAGAGTAGTTACATAGCATAAAAATCGTTCATGCTTTTACCCTACTTCTGCAAAATTCATGAACTGTGTAAAATGACTTGAGGATTTAGAGTCATTCAGTTGGCAGCATTTTCTTTTATATAGCAAAAAAGATGTTTGGTGTGCATCATTTTGAATAATTCAGTAAATGTTTGGAAAGTATGTTTTATTCCTGAGCAACAAGCTTTAGAAAGGAAACCATATATGCAAAGCTTAGTTGTGAGACTCTTACAAACAATCAAATATTCTTTGTCACCAGTAATTAAGAAGTAGCTTTTAGTGGATAAGGAATTTCCTATCAGTTTATGAACTCTTGAGGTCATCAGTCTACATTATGTATTAACAATTGTAAATGCTTATGTAGAGGGTTTTTGCAAATAGTTTATTTAGGTGTGTTAATCTGGGGAAGAGGAAGTTAAAAAAAAAAAATCTGGGTGTCATGTGACTTCACCTTGGTGTGAGGACTTGCATTGTGCTGTCCACAGAGAACACTGTCTACAGGTAAGTAATTTGCCTTTTCTGCAGAAGGAGGTGTTGCAAAGTTTTACTGAAAGGGTATCCAAACTTTTGCACCTGCCAAATTAATACTGTTCTTATTTTGAAGTAAAATCTGTGAATAGTAATTTTGTATGAAAGCCTTTAGCAAGGTGTCATGTTAAACCATGTAGAGGTTGTATCAGCTTGTTTGCTTTGTTGAAACATACAATTTAACTAAGGGTGCCTACATTTTTAACACAGCTGTGTACTGTGATAAAACGGCCATGCTTGATTTTAATCTGCATATGTAATAATTGCAACATCTGCTGACTCTCTCATGCACTGTGGAAAAGGTATTGTCATAGTTCTCTGATATCACAGCGCCTCCTATGCAGCTTTCTGGGAACACAGTGCACAACTACATCAATACTGGTTCATAAAAAATATAAATCGTACCAACTAGTATGGAATTAAACAAACATAAAACGGTAGCAAACAGTAAAGAAAATAACATAATTGATAAATTAAAAAATTAACAAAAAATCAAAATCAAAATTATCCCCTCCCACTCCAGATGCGAAATCTCTTACACACTGGGTCCTTATCTTCATGCAAATATTCTTTTATACACTGTCCAAAAAAGTACATCTGTCTCTCAACTAGGGAAACCAACATGCTTTAAACTACTTCTTGAATCAAGCATAGCTAGTTTCAAGATCAGTCTCTGAGACTGTTCCAGAGATTGTGGGTCATGACAGAAGGTCCTGGCTTTTAACTGGACCTTTCTGACTTTAACAGTAGAACCTCTAAAAAGAAAAAAAATAGAAAAAGCTTTCTAGGATTATCATAATTCTCACTCTTGTGTATCTCTACTATGAGGTTCTGCTAATTATTCTGGTCCATTACTATTTAATGCTTGAAAAGGAAAGGTTAGTATTTCAAACTTAACTCTAGTGGCAGCCTAAATCAGTGGCTGTCAACCCAGTCCTTGGGGCACACCCATACAATGAGTTTTTCAGGATATCTGCAATGACTAAGACCCGGTGGTGAATTATTGCGGCTGGGCAGAGCCGAAGCGGCGGCAGGCCAGGGGGTTAACCTGGGCGGGGGGTCTGGACGGGGGCGGGCCGCAGGGAGCTATAGAAAGGGGAAGCGAGCTGTGACTTGCCCTCTTTTCCCTGCAACAGCAGATCGGCAGCGAGAAAAATAAATCAAGGACGTGAGGCGATCAAAAAGCCCACTCATCGTGGCAAACAGGCGCTACCGCAGCAGCAATTACAGCCACCCATGCCATCCACATCCAGCCAGGAGTTGGACAAACTGCTGTGGGTCATCCGCTAACAGGTTAATCAACATGGGCTGAGCACAGTCAGGCAATGGCTGGAAGCTTCTACCACAAGGTCGAAAGAACCACAAACGGCAAGCACGAGCACGGCTATTGGTAAGTCAGGGGGTGTAGTGGGGGCACTTGAACTGTCATCATCATCATCATCATCTGAAGAATCTACTACTGACACAGATGGGGAGCTGGCGTTAGCAAATGTAATACAGAATGCCTTAAACTTCAAAAAAAGTAAATCAAAAAAGAAAAACCCTCTGGCAAGAGTATGGGCAGCGTGCAGCGATCTATCCACCCAGAGAAGAGAAAATCAAGAGGCCAGCATAACCAGGCCAGTGCCAACGGAACAAGTAACATTAACTACCGTTGGGGGAGATCCGCGCTGTGGCGTGAGCTCACTAGCCAGCGCAGTGCCTAGGAAGTTGAAGAAGCAAATTTGGCGAAGGGAATATATTGATATATTCTCGCTGCTGCTTAGGGATCAGGAAGGTGAGACAAAAGAGAGTAAGGATAGGGAAAAGCATGGGGAAAAGGACAGGAAGCCGAGGATTCTAAAATCCATTAACAATTGGGTATCTGCTTTCCACATATTCATGAGCGTGGTCATTGAATGGGAGCCCGAATCGAGTCCATACCTAATTAGGTACCTGGATGCAATTACCCGGGCACATAAGCGATTCGGAGGATGGGCCTGGCTAATGATGATGATGTTAAGTTCAGGAAGAGCATGGTGGAGGACTCAACCGTGACATGGTAGCACAGAATCTTAGATCTGTGGCTTGATGAAATGGCCCCCAACAGGCCGTGGAGTCAAGAAGGGCTACCGCAGCCCTTTCAGGCACCGCAAGGGTGGCAAACCAACCAGATGGCCGGTCGCCGATCATGTCGCCAGTACAATGCAGGGAACTGCACATGGCACCCCTGAAAATTCCGACACGCATGTGCGAGCTGCGGGGGCAGTCATCCAGCTGCCACATGTTGAGCGGGAAAAGAGGCAAAGCCATTCAGGCCAATGCTGCAGCGTGCAAGTGACGGCCATGGCCCCATCACCCATGAAGCTTGAACACATGCGCTCATGGCTGCGGGCTTACCTGCTGCGAGACAAAGCTCTCAGCATTGAGAGTGGCTTCACCTATGGGTTCCCTATTCCATCGTCAGTCCCAATGAGGGAGCACGTAATCCGCAACTCCCCCTCAGTCAAGAACTACAACTCTGTCGTGCACAAGAAGCTGGCAAAAGAAATAGGCCTGGGAAGAGTTGTCGGACCATTCAAGAGCCCCCCTGCTCCAAATCTGGTGCTGTCCCCCTTAGGAATAGTACCAAAAAAGGAGCCGGGCAAATTCCGTTTGATTCACAACTTATCGTACCCTGAAGGTAGTTCAGTTAACGACCACATTGACCCATTGCTATGCTCGGTGAGAAACGCAACGATCGATCAGGCCGTGACAATTATACGGAAGTTGGGACAGCAGGTTCGGCTGGCAAAGGCAGATATAGAATTGGTCTTCCGCCTGCTTCCGGTGCACCCTGAGTCGTTTCCATTATTAGGGTTCACTTTCAATGGGGAGTATTTCTATGATAAATGTCTGCCCATGGGCTGCTCAATTTCTTGTGCTTATTTTGAGCAGTTTAGTTCATTCATACACTGGGTGGTGGAGGACATCGCAGGCCACCAGACTGTAGTGCACTACCTGGATGATTTCCTTTTCATGGGAACTGACTTTGCAGACTGCAAGAGGATCCTCAATGTCTTTGAGCAGGTTGCTCAGCGATTTGGGATACCTCTAGTGAAGGAGAAGACTTGCAGGCCGGTGACGGTGATCGCATTCCTGGGCATTGAACTTGACGTGATAGCACAATTTTCAAGATTGCCAGACGCGAAATTGAAGAAACTCAAGAACGCCATTCAGAGCATGCATGGGCGACGAAAAGCCACATTGGAGCAATTCCAATTGTTGCTCGGGTTGCTGTGCTTTGCATGTAGAGTCATGCTGATGGGGTGAGTATTCTGCCAGTGCATGGCGCTAGCAACAAAAAGGGTCAAAAAGAAACACCATAAAATCAGAGTCAGCAGAGACATACGTCAGGATCTGCATATGTGGGAGCAATTCCTGCAGTCATTTAATGGGCTTGTGTTCTGACAGGAGCATCTGCTCTCGAACAAAGATCCAGAATTATTCACAGATGCCACGGGGGCGACCGGTTTTGGAATTTATTTTAGGGGGGCCGTGGTGTTCCGAGAAATGGCCATGCGAGTGGCACTCCGAGGGAGTTACAAAGGACAGCACTTTTCTGGAGCTCTTTCCCATTATGGTGGCCTTGTACATTTGGGCCCCGCAGCTCGTTAATAAGGCAATCACCTTCCACACAGATAACTTGGCAGTTGTGCACGCCGTGAACGGGATGCGTGCCAAAATGCCGGGGGTGGTGGCATTGCTGAGAAAGATAGTGGTGTTATGCCTGACACATAATGTGACTATTAAGACGGAGCGTATTCCAGGTCAGCATAATAACCTTGCCGATGCTCTTGTTGCAAGATCCTGCTTTTTTTGGGCACTCGCACCCGAGGCCAACGCAGTCAACATGTCCATCCTGGAGCAGGTATGGGAGTTTGGTCCACCGAGGTTTGGGAACACCTGCTGAGTTCACTAGCCGAGAGGACGAGGCGAAAATACCTGGCTGCGTGGGACAGATTTCAAGTTTTCTGCAGAGATAGCAGGATTGAGGATGCAGACAGTCTCACGACGGACTCGATTCTGCAATGGATCCTACACTGTAAAGGCAGCTGAATGAGAAAATTGACAGTGCAGACACAACTGGCGGCAATAACATTTTTCGCTAGAGCAATGGGGAAGAAGAGCCTGAGAGCGGACTTCGTTATCACAAAGGTAGGTCTGCAAAAAAACTTTTTTCAAGAGCTGTTTTGGTTATTCCACGTAATCTATGTTTTTTGGTGCGCTGAATCCGAAAATGACCTCCATTTTTTCATAGGACATTACGTTTCCTGACAATTTAGGTAACTGTTAAATAAGGCAATACCTCAAAATAAATGGAAATAGACTTATAAAATTAAAGTTTTATTACAATATTTTCATGAAAATCCTTTTTTGAACTGAAATGAGCTCACCAACACACACTAAACTCTATTCTTCTTCCTTGTGAGGTTCCTCTTGGTGCATTTACGCTTGTGAGTAGCATCTGGAATGTCTCTCTGAAGCATCCAACAGTAGTCTGCCATCATTGTAATGCTCCATTTTCCCTGGTATCTCCTTTTCATCTCTTTAATGTCATGGTGGAATCATTCACCTTGTTCCTCACTCACAGCTTCCAAATTTTCAGGAAAGCAGTCAAGGTGGGACTGGAGGAAATGCACTTTCAAACTCCGGCAACCTAAAGCTTGAAATGCTTTCAGCATTTGTCAGACGATCTTCTTGTAGTGAGGCTCTTTGTTATTGCCTAAAAATTTCTGTACGACTTCTTTAAATGCAATCCACCCTTCTTTTTGAGGATCCGTCATGGTATTGACAAACTCTTGATCAACTATAAGCCTTCTAATGTCTGGTCAAACGAACACACCTTCCTTCAATTTTGCCTCTGACAGGCCTGGAAACTTGGTGACCCAAGTATTTGAAGCATTCTCCATCTCTTGGAAGTGATTTTATGAATTGCTTCATCAATCCCAATTTTATGTGGACAGGTGATAGAAGAACTTTATGGGAAGGTACCAAAGTTTCTTCACCGACTGTTAGCACCCTCGGCTGCCAACTCTTCTTGGTCCAGTGATTTTGTCGGTCTCGACTGTCCCATAGACACAGAAAACAAGGATGTTTGGTATACCCAGCTTGTTGCCCGAGCAGCATGCACAAGACCTTCAAGTCCCCACACACTTGCCAACCATGGTCTTCATATTTAAGTTTACGAAGAACCAATTCCAAGTTCTCGTAGGTTTCCTTCAAGTGTACGGAATGACCTACAGGTATGGAAGCATAAAAACCGTTGTGGAGTAAAACTGCTTTGAGACTTCTTTTTGAAGAATCTATAAAAAGACGCCATTGCTCTGAATCATATTGGATTGTAAATTGACCCATCAGACCTTCGACATCGATGCAATAAACCAACTTGTCTTCCTGGGTGAAGTAAGGAACGAACTCCTTTTCATGATGTCTGAACCATGAAGATGACACTCCTGGCAACAATAAATTCCTGCTTTTCAGCCTTGATCCGAGTAACTCAGCGGCATCTTTGGGAAGATTCAAGTCTCTTACCAAATCATTCATCTCCTCCTGAGAAAACAATTTTGGTCTTGTATCATCTTCAAAGTCAGAACTTGATTCATCATCTGGTTCAGGTATGACTTCACCTTCATCGGAGCTAGGTATCTCTTCCAAGGTAGCAGGGGGCTTGGGTACTGGTATATCTGTGCCATGGGGGATGGGATGAATTGCCGAGTGAAGATTGGGTTATGAAATGGAATGCTTCCATTTGGAATTAAACCCTATCTCCAGGAACAAGCAGGAATAAGTCCTCACATATGGGTACGTCAGTACCGATGGAGCCTGCGCGGGAATGCTCCCCAGCTTCCCAGAATGAAAGCTTTTGGGGCATCCCACAGCGCATGCGCGCTGCCTTCCCGCCTTTCCTACCAACTCTCCTCAGTTCTTCTTTTTCCGCGGAGCTAGCAGGTCGTGTTCCTGTCACCGCTGAAGAAGTTCTTATTTTAATTTGTTTCTTTAGTCGCGTGTCTGCCTTCCCTGACTCCGGACCGGTACCGCCGGTCTTTTTTCTTACTTTTCTTTAAAAAAAAAAAAAAAAAATTCTTCTTTTCCCCACTTGGTGTATTTTCCTCTTTAGGCCTCTAGGCCTGGAGAAAATTCTCCCTCATGGAGAAACCAGCTTCTGGTTTAAAAAAATGTACCAAGTGTAGCGGTACCATCTCAGTTACCGACACCCATGAATGGTGTCTTAAATGTTTGGGGCCTGACCACTCCATCCCGGATTGCCAGTCCTGCTCTCTGATGTCTAAACGAGGCTTACAAAACCGAGCAGCCAAGTTTCATATGCTGTTTTCCACAGATACGCCAGCATCGACATCATCCAGGTCTTCCTCTCCTGATGGATCTCAGGTAACCAAACATTCTTCCGGCAGGTCCTCAAAGGGCAAATCTCCCTCTAAGTATCGAGATGCCCCCGGGCTTGACCCTGAGGACCCTGCCCCAGCCAAACAAGCCCGGCGGGAAGCTCCGGCTTCCAAAGCTCTTCCTATGGGGTTACAGGTTGACATCGATGGCACGGCCTCGACCGATCACCTGTTGGACTGCTCTGGGGTACCGGCACACTCTTCTGGTACCGACATCCAGGCAGTCGTGGCGTCTATGGATCATACTGTTCAATCCATGCAGGAGGCCATAATGGCTTTTATTAAGGCTGTGACGCCCACGGTACCGCAGCAAGCGGTACCGACTCCGGTTCTGGTACCACAACTGATACCGGTACCCAGGGCATCCACATCGACCAGGATACCGGTTCCGGTTCCCGGTTCCAGGGCTTTTCCCGGTACCAATCCGGTTCCGGGTACGCCCGATGTGGATACCGGTCGATAGGCTTATCGGTCCCTGGAAGCCAACAGACGATACTTTGAGTCTTCTGATGATTCTGATTCATCAGATGACTCTCCTGAAGTATCTTACTCTTCCTGAGGAGCCCTCTTCTCCAAAGAGGAGAATGTCTCCTCCAGAGGATTTGTCCTTTCAAGACTTCATAATAGAAGTAGCTAAAGGACTCTCTATTTCAGTAACCTCTGAAAAAGAACCTAGAGCAAAAAAATTAGATATTTTGGGATACTCTAAGGTTCCAAGAGAGGCAGTCACTTTGCCAATTCATGAAATTCTTCAAGAACATTTAATTGACTTGTGGGAGACTCCTCTCACCCTTTCTCCTCATTCTCGTAGATTGGACACTATGTACCGTGTCCCTCCTTCTCCTGGATTTCAAAAATCTCAGCTTCCTCACCACTCCATTGTGGTGCAGTCAGCTATGAAGAGGATAAAGAGTACCAAAAGACACACTTCTACCCCTCCAGGAAGAGAATGCAGGACCTTGGATGCTTTTGGAAGAAAAATCTTCCAAGCTAGCATGCTTATTGCCAGAATCAATCCATACAGCCTTTATATGGGCATGTTTCTGAAGGAGGTTGCAGAAAAGCTGCACAACTTTCTCCCTTTTATTCCAGAGGACAAAAGGGATGAGTTCCTTCTTTGGCTTAAGCATACTCACGACATTTCAAAGTTCTCCAACAGGGCAGCCTTTGATTCTTTTGAAGGTGCCAGCAGAGCCTCAGGCATTGCCATAGCTGCTCGTAGAATTGCTTGGCTCCAGGCTTCTGATCTAGAACCCTGGGTTCAAGATGGTTTAGGAAATCTGCCCTGTGCAGGTGAAAATCTATTTGGCAAAGAGTGGCAAATTAAAGCCACTCAAATGGATGCAGAAAATGCTGCTCTGGATAGACTTTCTAAATCTACCTCCACTCCAGCCAAGAAAAAAATCTTTTAAAAAGTCTTTTTACAAGAAGGGCAGATTTCCTTCCACTTCTGGTCAACAATCTTCTACAGGTCGCTTTGCTACTAAGCGTCAGCAACCTAAACAGGCTAGGCCTAAACCTGCAGGGGCTGCTGCAACCCAGCAGTCCCAAGCCCCTCAGGGTTTTTGACTTGATACTAGAGAACTTAACCTTTCTGGCTCTACAACAGCCAGAACCCCTCACCATTCCAGGAAGGTTAGCTCATTTTGCTCCCAGATGGGAACAAATCACATCAGAGCAGTGGACCCTCTCCATCATCAGAGAGGGCTACAAACTTCATTTCTCAGACCTTCCTCCCTACACCATGGTGAGACATTTCAATTCTCCCACATCTCTCCTCGACCTTCTGGATCAGGAGGTAATCTCCCTTCTGGCCCAGAGGGCCATAGAAGAAGTTCCTCTTCTTCAACAGGGGTCAGGTTTTTACTCCCCCTGCTTTCTCATTCCAAAGAAAACAGGGGGATACAGACCTATTCTAGATCTCTGAGAATTGAACAAATTTCTATACAAGGAGAAGTTCAAGATGCTCTCTTTAGGCACTCTCCTTCCATACCTACAGAGTCAGGATTGGCTTTGTTCTCTAGATCTCAAGGATGCGTACACTCATATACTCATCCATCCATCCCACAGAAAATTTCTACGTTTTCTGTTCCAGGGAAAACATTACCAATACAGAGTCCTTCCTTTCAGTCTGGCCTCTGCTCCAAGAGTGTTCACCAAATGCATGGCAATAGTTGCTGCATTTCTGCGCACTCTGGGAATCTTTGTCTTCCCATATCTGGACGACTGGCTCATCCGAGCTCCATCCCAGTCAGAAGCTCAAATTTCCCTGAACACCACCAGGTGCATTCTGCAGTATCTGGGACTTGTGGTAAACCTCCCAAAGTCTCAGCTCACCCCTACTCAGTCCCTAGAATTCATAGGGGCCTGGTTGGACACCACTACTGCAAGAGCCTATCTTCCCCAGGCTCGTTGCCAACGTCTAGTGCAGTTAGCCTCCCAGATTCAGTCGAAGGACCACTTACCTGCCCGGGAGATGCTACAACTACTAGGCCACATGGCTTCCACAGTACATGTGGTGCCCTATGCTCGTCTACACATGAGAGCAGCTCAATGGACTTTGTCCACCCAGTGGACTCAAGCTTCAGGAGCTCTCTCAGACCAAATAGCAAGCTCCAAACGTCTCTTTTGGTCTCTCCAATGGTGGATATCCACTCAAAATCTGTTGCTGGGGTCCCCCTTCCAGCCTTTGTTGCCCCAAGCAATCCTCACAACAGATGCCTCCCAAACAGGTTGGGGAGCTCATCTTCAGGACCTATCCACCCAAGGCACTTGGTCCCCACAGGAGACCTCCCTTCATATCAACCTTTTGGAACTTCGAGCAGTGTACCTAGCTCTCAAGGTCTTTCATACCCTCCTCAGCTACCAGACAGTCCTCATTCAAGCAGACAATCAGGTAGCCATGTTTTACATAAACAAGCAAGGAGGAACTGGCTCTCTGTCGCTTTGCAACGAAGCTCTAAGATTATGGGCCTTCGCCAGAGAGCATCAAATCCATCTCCTGGCAGTATACCTCCCAGGAATTCAAAACTCTTGGGCAGACAGACTCAGTCGAGTTCTGCTTCCACACGAATGGTCCCTGCACATGGATCAGGTACTCAGAATCTTTCAGGAATGGGGCACCCCGGCCATAGACCTATTTGCAAGTCCGTGGAATGCCAAACTTCCCCGGTTCTGTTCCAGAATTCCGTGTCAGGGAGTTCAGGCCAAGGATGCCTTCCTCCTTCATTGGGGTCAGGACTTCCTATATGCCTTTCCACCCATTCCTTTGATCCCCAAGACTCTGTTCAAACTTCAGAGGGATCAAGGATCTATGATCCTCATAGCTCCACGCTGGCCATGCCAAGTGTGGTACCCTCTACTTCTGCATCTCTCCCAAGCCCCCTCCCTGGACTTGGGAGCTGCTCCAGACCTTCTGTCTCAGGAGGAGGGGACTTTGTGGCATCCAAACCCCAAGTCCCTTCACCTCAGAGCTTGGTTACTGAAGGCCTAGACCTTCAAGACTTCAATCTTTCGCAGCAAGTGAAGGACATCCTCCATGCTTCCAGAAAACCTTCCACCAGGCGTTCCTATGCTTTTAAATGGAAGAGATTTTTCCATTTGGTGTGCTCAAAAGGGTCTTGACCCTCTGGCACTTCCTCTGAATTCTCTATTAGAATATCTCCTGCATCTTTCCAATGCAGGCCTTAAGACGAATTCAGTAAGGGTCCATTTAAGTACTATTGCAGCATCCCTTAAGCCTATCAATGGACAACCTGTTTCCTCTCATCCTCTTATTGCAAGATTTATGAGAGGCCTATCCTTAACTAAACCTCCCATTCGACGTCCTCCGGTGGCATGGGATTTAAATTTGGTTCTTGGTCAGCTTATGAAGCCACCTTTTGAACCCTTAGCCACTACCTCCTTGAAATTTCTTTCCTGGAAGGTTATTTTCCTTATTGCAATCACTTCTGCTCGCCGCATCAGTGAACTGCAGGCCTTAGTGGCTAATCCACCTTATACAAGGTTCCATCATGATAAGGTAGTCCTTAGGACAAATCCTCACTTTATGCCTAAAGTGGTCTCACCTTTTCATCTTAATCAAGAGGTATATTTACCTGTCTTTTTTCCAGCTCCTCATGCATCCACTGCAGAGAGGAACCTTCATACTCTAGATTGTAAAAGAGCTCTTGCTTTTTACTTACACAGGACACAGCAACATAGAAAGTCTTCCCAGCTTTTTGTTGCTTTTGATCCTTCTCATTTAGGACTTCCAGTCTCTAAAAGAACACTGTCCAATTGGATTGCTCAGTGTATTTCTTTTGCTTACCAGAGTAAGAACCTTTCTCTGGAGGGCCATGTCACAGCTCACAATGTGAGGGCCATGGCCACCTCTATGGCTCATCTTCATTCTGTGTCCATCGATCAGATCTGTCGAGCAGCCACCTGGGCCTCGGTTCATACCTTCAGAGCCCATTACTGTTTGGACAAGGACTCCCGCCGGGATGCCTTGTTTGGTCAGGCTGTCCTCAGACACCTGTTCCATTCTTGAACAACTCCTGCCTTCCTTCTCTGAATGGATGCCTGAGATCCATACGAAGATGAGGAACTCTTCAGGGTCTCATACCCTTGGGAATCTCCCAGGCATCTTAGCTAGGGAGTCCCCATATGTGAGGACTTATTCCTGCTTGTTCCTGGAGATAGCACAGTTACTTAACTGTAACAGGTGATCTCTGGGAACAGCAGGAATTAGTCCTCACAACCCACCCACCTCCCCTAGGAGTTATATCTCTCTCTTTGTCTTTCCTTTACTCTCTCTCTCTCTATTGTCTCAGCTTTAAACCAGAACTGAGGAGAGTTGGTAGGAAAGGCGGGAAGGCAGCGCGCATGCGCTGTGGGATGCCCCAAAAGCTTTCATTCTGGGAAGCTGGGGAGCATTCCCGCGCAGGCTCCGTCGGTACCGACGTACCCATATGTGAGGACTAATTCCTGCTGTTCCCAGAGATCACCTGTTACAGGTAAGTAACTGTGCTTTCCCATCACATGAACAAAAGTAACAGTCGTCACTATGGTTCTTTTGCTCTTGCCATACCATAGGAATCCCATAATGGAAAGATTTTTTCTTACCCTTGAACCAGTTTCGGAGGTCCTCAACACACCGTTTGCACAATTTATGAGGCGCCCAGACTTTATCTTGATCTCCAATTTTTAGTCCAAAGTATGCAAAGTATACTTTTTTTCACAAAGTCTGTAATATTCTGCTGTTGCTTCAACATTGTATATTCACCATAGATGAAACAGAAACTGTCTGGCGAATTAATACTTTCATGGAGCCATAACATAACTGTTGAAGAATGACGAGCTAACACTAATTGTGATGAAAAAGTGTGAACAGCCTAGAACCAAGAACCTGATGATGATTCATGCACAAGTGTGGCATGCAGGAGAGAGCAGCTCTGTGTCTGTACATGAGACGTCACAGTGCTGGCCATGCCCCCCTGCACTGACCGGAGCTGCCGCTATCTGCCCTGTCTCTCCCTCCCACTGGATTCTTCAGGAAAGATTAACCCCTTCTACCATTAGAAGCACGGACTTAAAACTTGCTTAGCTTATGTATATATTGCTGACCATCAGATTTACAGTGCTATTTTTTTTTTTTACATAACTCGGAGAACCCCTTTAAGGTTTTATTTTGGCATTTTATATCTTAAATGCACTTATGTGAATTAATTAATAGTAATGTGAATTAATAGTAATTTGAAAAAATTTGATAAATTTGAAGACAATTTTGCATGTTGTGGCAAATCATGATGTCTAGGAGTTTTTTCAATATATTATTTGTTTTCAGCACACCAAAATACATGGAAATTAGATGAAAATAATGAAACAGCTTTTTAGTCGCAGACTTGTGGAAGGGCTGGCTGTCCAAGCAGGGCCGTAGGGAAGATCGGCGATGTCCAGTCATGCCCCAAATATTAACGAAACTCATAACGGTCACAGGCCAGATATGTTTTGACGTATTTGAGACCCGGCTGTTCAGATGTGCCTTTTCATGGGCGTTCTTCAGAGCGTTCAGGATAGGCGAGTTGGTAGCCTCTGCAAGTCGCAAGTCAGCGGAGGGGGGCTTTAGGAAGATTGATGTTAGCATGCAGGACGGTGCATTAGTGTTATACGTGCGCAAGTCCAAGATGGATACTGAAGGAAAAGGTGCCCGTGTAGTATTGGCCCCGCTACCAGGTGACCCATCCTGTCCAGTGAGAAATTTCACAGAGTATGAACAACTCCGCCCAGCAGGAGGAAAACAATGGTTAGTGCATGCGAACGATGCCCCCTATCCCGTTTCCAATTTGCCAGAGTGCTTAAGCTAGGCCTGGAAGCAGCGGGTTTGGAGACGCGCTTTTATGGCACTCACTCCTTCCGGATTGGGGCTGCTTCAACGGCGGCCAGCATAGGGATGACAAGGGAACAGATTATGAACATTGGCAGATGGCGCTCAGACAGGTATCGGCTTTATGTGTGCCCGGTTTGACGCCAGCATATTAGCTATACCTGTTATGGGGCCTGTTCAGTTTTTGGTTTTTGCTGTGTGTTGTTTTGGGGTGACTAAGCGAAAGTGAAGAAGTAGAGATGGTGATGGTTTAAAAAAAACCCCAACCCAATAATAATAACCCGCGAGTAATAGTAGGATTGCCCAATGTGGGCCTGACTTATGTATACCTGCAATGTTCACACAGATAATGATGTAATTTTGTCAATATAACATAGATGCTAGTCCCAACATGAGACCTCAAGAAGCGTGGATATTCGGCCATTCCTTTGTACACTGGGCACAAAGGAGGACAAAGATTAGACCACAAGGGCTCAATCTGGGTTTGTCAAGCGAAAGAGTGTCGATCGTGTGGATGGGCCGGCAGGGTATGGTGTGGGACCAACTGTTGCCATTCCTCCTGTAAAGGAGGAGAGCAGGAGGGAAAGCCATGGACAATTGTGGTCCATCTGGGAGGCAATGACATGGCCCATACACGCAGTGTGGAGCTTACGAAGAAAATGCAGAAGGACATGCTGTCACTAGCAGAGGCCTTCCCAGGAACTTGGTTAGTATGGTCTCACATCATACCGCGATGGGTGTGGAGGGGCAAATGGTCCCACCAGGCGGTTGAAAGGACAAGGCGGAAAGTGAACAGGTGGATGGCCCGTTTCATGGAGGCAATCGGGGGCTACAGCATCGTACATTACCTCATAGATGAACACTGCCCTGGTCTGTATCGAGCCGATGGAATACATCTATCTGAAACTGGGATGGATGTGTACCTGTGTGACATACAGGACACGGTGGAGCGACTATGGCAACAAAAACCAGATGTTGGCCACAGCTGCGGAGCTGGGTAGGGCCCCACACGACAAGCGAGGAGTCGCTGCCATGAGGGGTTGGCAGGAGAGCTAGGGCCCTATAGGAGAGAGCGCAGAGCTCAGACATGGGTGGGGGAGTGGGCGTATAAGAGTTGCCCTTCCCCAATGGTACAAAGAGTTTAAGCAGGAGCAGTGTGTAGAGTGCCTCCTTACGCATTGCCTTTAACCTTTCCCAGCAATCTTGGCTTCACAAAAACAGCCGCCAGCGTGAAGGAAAAGGATCTTCACACTGGTGGTTGTACAGAGGGAGCCGGGGCCTCACGCGGGATTTCCCCGGCTCCCTCTGAAGCCATCCAGTGTGCCATAATGGTGTTCGCGCGGGGCCCTGTGTGAACAACATTATCGCACAATGGACAGGCTGGCCCTGGCGGCCGCACTGCTTTCACAACCTAGGTATAGCCCTGACTTGTGATATTGTCACGCATAGGATGTTTGCTAATGTACTTTGACTTCCAGGTGGGAAGTATCCTTATCAATGGGGTCATAAATTATGAGGAAGATCAAATAGGCTGGATGGTCTTTTTCTGCAGTCATTTACTATGTTAATTGACACCACATGAACTCTATGCTGTGTCAGCAAAGAACACAGATCAGTGTGGGTCTAATTCAACACAGCTATTCAAAAAAGCAAGTTGAGTTGAGATAGCTTTCTGTTATTTTAGCATAAATGGCAGATTGGAAATGAGCAACAAAATCCTGGATCTAATTCAGTCCTTTATTTAAGAACTAGTCAAATCACAGAATGCTTCAAGCAAGAATATATAGCTCAGAGAAGGTAGCAGCCTATGTTGCCTAAATGGCTCATGGGCCATTTAGATGAAATAAATGACTGCTTCTTGGAGCAGCTGGTTCATGAACCGACCAGAGGGGAAGCCATATTAGACCTAGTCCTTAGTGGAACACCAGATCTAGTGCAAGAGATAAGGGTGTTGGGGCCACTTGGCAATAGTGATCATAGCATGATCGCCTTTGATTTAATTAGTGGAGGAGGGATAGTAAGGAAATCCACAGTACTACCTTTTAACTTTTGAAAGGGAGACTATGATAAAATGAGGAAAACAGTTAAGAAAAAACTAAAAGGAGCAGTTGCAAAGGTTAAAGACGTACATCAAGCTTGGGTGTTGTTGAAAAATACTATCTTGGAAGCCCAGACCAGCTGTATTCCACGCTTTAAGAAAAGTGGAAGGAAGTCCAAAAAACTGCCAGCATGGTTTAAAGGTGAGGTCAGAGAGGCTGCTGTTGCCAAAAAAGCATCTTTCAGGAAATGGAAAAAAGAGCCAAACGACAAAACCTGAAAACAGCACAAGCACTGGCAAGTCAAATGCAAGGCATTGATAAGGCAGGCAAAGAAAGAATTTGAGAAGAAGCTTGCTGCGGAAGCAAAAACATGAAATAAAGACCTTTTCAAGTACATTCGTAGCAAAAAACCTGTGAGAGAGTCAGTTGGTCCATTAGATGATAAAGGGGTTAAAGGAGCACTAAGAGGCGACAAGGCGATAGCGGAGAGACTGAATGAATTCTTTGCTTCGGTCTTTACTGAGGAAGATGTAGGGATGTTACCCATGACTGAAGTGGTATTTAAAGGTGCGGAAGAATTGAAGGAAATATCGATACATCGGGAAGATGTCTTACAACTATTAGATAAACTGAAGAGTAGCAAATCACCTGGGCCGGATGGTATACATCCAAGGGTGTTGAAAGAACTGAAATATGAGATTGCAAACCTGCTATCAATAATCTGTGAACTATCATTAAAATCATCTCTAATACCTGAAGATTGGAGGATCGCCAATGTAACACCAATTTTTAAAAAGGGTTCCAGGGGTGATCCGGGAAACTACAGACCGGTGAGCCTGACGTCAGTACCAGGAAAAATGGTAGAAACCATCATAAAGAATAAAATTACTCAGCATGTAGATAGTCACAACCTAATGGGAGACAGCCAACATGGTTTTAGACAAGGAAGATCTTGTCTTACTAATCTGTTATGTTTTTTTGAAGGAGTGAATAAACAGGTGGACAAAGGTGAGTCGGTTGATATTGTGTATCTGGACTTTCAGAAAGCTTTTGACAAGGTCCCTCATTAGAGACTTTTGGCAAAACTAAAGAGTCATGGGATAGGAGGCAGTGTACTATTGTGGATCAGGAACTGGTTAAAAGATAGAAAGCAGAGGGTAGGGCTAAATGGCCAATTTTCCCAATGGAGAAAGGTGAATAGTGGTGTACCCCAGGGATCTGTGCTGGGTCCGCTGCTTTTTGACATATTCATAAATGACCTGGAAAGTGGAATAACGAGTGAGGTGATCAAATTTGCAGATGACACAAAACTATTTAAAGTTGTTAAAACACAAGGGGATTGTGAAAAATTGCAAGAGGATCTTGATAAATTGGAAGACTGGGCATCAAAATGGCAGATTAAATTTAATGTGGACAAGTGCAAGGTTATGCACCTAGGGAAGAACAACCCAAACTATGGTTAAACGATGCAAGGTTCCACATTAGGAACCACCAACCAGGAAAGAGATTTAGGCGTCGTTGTGGATACCATGTTAAAACCCTCGGCCCACTGTGCAGCGGCGGCCAAGAGAGCAAATAGAATGCTAGGTATGATAAGGAAAGGAATGGAAAATAAAACAAAAGATATTATAATGCCTCTGTATCGTTCCATGGTGAGACCGCACCTTGAATATTGTGTGCATTCTGGTAGCCGTATCTTAAAAAGGATATAGCGATTTTAGAAAAGGTTCAGAGAAGAGTCACCAAAATGGTAAAGGGGATGGAAGGATACTCCTATGAAGAAAGGCTAAAAAGGTTAGGGCTCTTTAACCTGGAAAAGAGACAGCTGAGGGGAGATATGATAGAAGTCTATAAATTAATGAACGGAGTGGAACGGGTAAACATAGATCGATTGTTTACGTTATCAGAATATAGAAAGACTAGGGGACATGCAATGAAGCTACAGGGTAAACTATTTAAGATTAATAAAAGAAAATATTTTTTCACTCACCGTGTAATCAAACTCTGGAATTTGTTACCGGAGGATGTAGTAAAGGCTGTTAGTGTAGCTGGGTTTAAAAAAGGTTTGGACAAGTTCCTGGAGGAAAGGTCCATAAACCATTATTAAGAAGTGACCGAAGATATCAATGCTTGACCCAGTACAAGCATTGTGGAACTTGTGTCTCTTGGGGAAACTGCTAGGTACGTATGACCTAGATTGGCCACTGTTGGAAACAGAATACTGGGCTTGATGGCCCTTGGTCTGACCCAGTATGGCATATCTTATGTTCTTATGCTCATCAGATAATTGTTTATTACCAGAGCTGGGCATGGAACCAAGCAGCTTGAGGTGGCATGAGTTGTACCCAATGGAAACATCACCAGATTGAATACCTCTAATCTCTTTTAGCCTGATTTTTAAAAGGCACTGGGCACCTCCCTTTAGGTGTCTAATTTAGGATTTCCATATTCAGCCATTTTTAGGTGCTTAAAATTGGGCTGAAAGAGGGATCCTATACTTTAGCTTTCTAGCCCTGAAAATCAGGGCCAGTAGGTAAGTCTTCTCCCTACCAAATCAAAATTAAATGCTAGAGAAATGGTGCTCTGACCCCCCTCCTCCCCTCTACTCATCCTAACATTAAACAGCAGTGGCACTGAAAGCCTCCATCTTCCCTTGGTTCATGCTTTGTACATTCCATGTCCAATATGTAAGACATCTTTGCAGCTTCTGACTCTCATTTCATGCGCAGCTACATCAGCAGTCAGACGTCCCGAGGGCTTTGATCCAACCACATTGTAAAAACTGGCTTTGCTCTGAAACGTCTTCAGCTCATCCCCAGTACTCCAATTATGACCAATAAAAAGCTGGATTGAGGAAGCCGTATCTAGTGGTAAAGGAGAAAAACACCTGGCATTGATTAAGAGGTGTCATTTCTAAGTGATTACTCTGTGAATCACGTTGAGAGGGAGAAAATCTTCAAGTACCAAGAAATACAGCTGGAGACCAAAAACATGTGGCAGAAAGATACCAAGTTATTTGCCACTGTGTTATGTGCCACGCTTAATTAAGAGGAATTTCCAAGCACACCTTGATAAATTACCCATACACGTAACATCTTACGAACTCCAGAAAGAGGCTGTCTTTGGCACAATGCAAGTACTACGCCAAGCATTAGCAGTAAATTTGAGAGACTGAGATCATATTCCACATATCCAGGCTTAGAAGTGAGGTTCATGACTATCATGGTATGTGTAAAACTAATAAACTCAAGAAAATAACCGCCTAAGGGAAAGCTACAAAGTAACACTACCTATCAACCCCTTAGTAATCACCAATAATACATTAAACCTATAAATATCAACAATAGTAAAAACCAACTCACAAGCACTCAATATAGCATAAAAGGACCTCAGGTTTTGCTCACCTCTACATTTGGCGAATCTCATCACCATAGGGAAATTGCTGACACTCACATCATGGGTCCACAGCTTTTTATTGCTCTCTTTTTTTATAATATTATATTCTCAGATATTCAATTAAACACTATCCCAATCCAAAAACGTACTTTGAGTTTCAAACCACACACAAAACACTATAACACATTACAATTTAATATCCAAATATAAGAAATAGTGTCTGCTCTGCTTCACATTTCAGTAGTGCCTGAACCACATCAACACTACTTCGCATGCAAGATATATTAGTTCTTTCACCAACTCGATCCTACTTCCATGGAGTAAACTCCACACTCCAAGTGCAGATGCTATACTCCAAGCACAAATTTTAAGACTCCTGCAAAAAAGCAGAATTGTATTCTCAAAAGCAAGCAACGCTACACAGCATTCAAAGCGAGCAATCCGGCACTTATCTGTAAGTTATCAGGTGTTGACACATCCAAACAGCTGACAGCAGCGACATACTCTTTCACCAAATACAATAGTCATAATCCAACAAAACTTTTGTTTCGCCCTCAGGCTTCATTGGGGAACATGACTGTATTCGATACACCACACGCTGAAAGTTTTATCCAAACATCCAAGATGCCTCCAACACCGTACTAGACTACAGCGTCTGATGTCACGAGTTTTAAACTGCCTTACCACCAATTGGTTCATCCACTATCGCTCTGACATCACACATTCAACAAACTTTATTCTATATTATAATACCTACATCTACAATAAAACATAAAAATTAATAAAAGAAGAAGAGGCAAGATGGGGCTTCAAAAAATCTTAATCCAGCCTACATAAAAAGAATCCAGTCGATTTTATCATTCAATCCATGTGGGTCCAATATGTTTAACATATAAATCTATTTCTGCTCTTTCTGCAGTAACAAGAGTGCTCTATCACCTCTACAAAAATTCTGAGGTATAAATTCCAAAACTGTACATTGAAGTTCTTCAAATTTATGGTTCAACTTTACACAATGTTGTACTAAAGGGGTTTCAGTTTTTGTTTTGGAGATACTATACTTATGTTCAGCGAACTGCGTCCTTAAGGGACGTGTAGTTTTTCCTACATATAACTTCAAACAAGAACACCATAATGCATACACTACAAATGCAGTGTTACAATCAGTGTTTTGATACAATGTATATTTTTTATATGAATAAACTGTGCAAATCTTGTTAGTTATAAGCTTGCAAAAAGAACAATGACTGCATTGTGCATGATGAAAAATTTATTTTTGAATTTGCTGCCGAGGGACCGCCGAACACAGGCAGTCACTCAAATTTCTCCCTCTGATATGCCACACGAAGTGAACTCCCAACAAGTTTCGGATGTGTCATCAATAAACCCATCTTTTATGTATGGCAGTAACAATGCGACTAGATAAACTAGAGAATGGTATAACACAGGTAATGGGTAAAGAGCTTGACGAATTAGTATCTACAGTCTCTGGTCTAGATCGTAAGAACCATTCACGATGGTTAAACTTAGCCCTTTTATATGCTTTCTTTAAAACCGAAACTGGATAACCCCGTTCTTGAAACTTGTTAATCATGATCCTAGCCTGTGATTCAAACTCCTGATTTGTAGAGCAGATGTGATGACACCGTAGCAGCTGTGAATATGGTAAACTGCTCTTCAAATGAATAGGATGAAAGCTCAAAAAATGCAGTATTCCTGTCAGTCGGTTTAGTATAAATGGTAGTCAAAAAACCTCTCATCTCTTGTAATTTTACATCCAAAAATTGCAATGTAGATTCCTGAATATTAATCTCAAACTTGATATTGCACCTGTTCAAGTAAACAAAAAACTCATTCAAAAGGGATTTAGAACCTCCCCATAATAAGAAGATGTCATCAATGTAACGATACCATTTCAAAATATACGGTGCATACCGTGAAGAGTATACTCAGCTGTTTTCAAAATAAAAAGCTGTGGACCCATGATGTGAGTGTCTGCCATTTCCCTATGGTGACGAGATTCGCCAAATGTAGGGGTGAGCAAAACCCGAGGTCCTTTTGTGCTATATTGAGTGCTTGTGAGTTGGTTTTTACTATTGTTGATATTTATAGGTTTAATGTATTATTGGTGATTACTAAGGGGTTGATAGGTAGAGTTAATGTATAAAATTAACCCATTTGGAGAAACTACTAGTACTACTAATCATTTGTATAGTGCTAGAAAGCATACACAGTGCTGTACATATAGATGTAAGACAGTCTATGCTCATCAGAGCTTACATTCTAATCAAGACAAAACACAGCGACACTGGGGACTAGAGTATGGTAAGATACACATAAGTAGTGGACAAGAGAGCGAGGAGCATCAGGATCCAAAAGCGGCTTTGAAGAGGTGGGTTTTTAGCCTGGATTTGAATAGGGCTAGAGAAGGAACCCGACACACAGAGTCAGATAGTTTGTTCCAGGCATATGGAGCAGCAAGGTGGAATGAATGAAGTCTAGAGTTGGCAGAGAAAGGACACAGTCAAAAGGGGATCTACCAGAGGAGTGGCGTTCCTGAGGAGGGGTGTAGAGTGCAATAAGAGAGAAAAAGTAGTGAGTAGTCGCAGAATGAATGCACTTGTAGGAAAGTAAGAAGTTTGAACTGGATGCGGAAACTGATAGGGAGCCCATGAAGTGAATTGAGAAGCGGGGTTACATGAGCATAGCGACACTGGCGGAAGATAAACTGCAGCTGTTTTGAACAGATTGAAGGGGGAGAGAGATGATTCAGAGGGAGACCAGTTAGGAGCAGGTTACAGTAGTCAAAGTGGGAGGTGACTCTCATTTCATGCGCAGCTACATCAGCAGTCAGACATCCTGAGAGCTTTGATCCAGCCACATCATAAAAGCTGGCTTTACTCTAAAAATCTTCAGCTCATCCCCAGTAGCCAATACTCTCATTACAACCGATAAAAAGCTGGATGTGAGGAAGCCGGATATAGTGGTAAAGGAGAAAAACTCTAGAACATCACTGATAGAGATGTCAGTTCCAAGCGGCTACTCTGTGAATTGTGTTGACAGGGAGAAAATCTTCAAGTACCAAGAAATGCAGTCGGAGACCAGGATAAAATGTGGCAGAAAGATAGAGTTACATATTTCCTACTGTGCTGGGTGGCACAGGCTTAATTAAGAGGAATTTCCAAGTACACCTTGAAAAATTACCCATACATGTAACATCTTATGAACTGCCTTGAAAAAAGCCAATTTGTGCCTTCTGACCTGGGGGTCTCATCTTCCATAGTGCAATCTATTTTGTTGTGACTATCCATCAGGTTTTCGTGGCAAGATATGGAAGTAGATCGTCAGGCTTTTCCTCCGTGCAGTTTAGGTTTAGTGTTGTTGCCGTTGTCACAGAAATGTGATCCTCTGTGCCAACACCGTCTCATTCTGCTGCTGCCCAGATGGGTGGTTTATCTTTATTATTTTTTATTTATTTAACGCTTTTCTATACCGCACTCTTTAGAATCAGTGCGGTGTACAAAGCAGGGGGAGCCTGCTTCGTACTTCCATTGAACGGGTAGTATAACTTGGATTTAGAACTGGGGTAACTATATACAATATAAGCGGGATGTCACTGAGCAGTTGCAGCGACATGGCATGCCCTAAGAACTATGTATAGGGTTGTAATTTATTTACAGGATTGTCCGTTATTTACATTTAGATGGTTGGGGTTGTGGCGGGTGAGGTTGTGTTGCTGGCCTGTGAGTAGTGTAAGAGAAAAAGGTGGTGCTTTAGTGCCTTTCTGAATTGGGTGAGGTCAGTGATTGCTCAGATGGTAGTTGGGAGCTCGTTCCAGTGAGTGGGTGCACAGAACATAAAGGCTTTGTTCTTCGTTGCTTGAGTGCCTTTTGTTATTTCACTGGGGGTTATTAGTGTGTTGGTGGTGAAGGTCCTTCTTGATCTGTTTGCAGGAGTGGGGTGGAGAAGATCCGTCAAGGAGGAAGAGGATATTTTGTTGATGGCTTTGAAGGTCATCAGTACTACTTTGTAGATGAGCCAGCAGTAGATTGGCAGCCAGTGCAGATCCTTTAGGATTGGAGTGATGTGGTCTCTTCTAGAGGCCCCATGTAGGAAACTGGCAGCGGCGTTCATTGCTAACTGTAGTGGGTTTAGTGTGTTCTTAGGGAGTCCATTCAGGATCATGTTGGTGCAGTCGAAGTGGGGGGTTACAAGTGTCTGAAGGACTGTTCGAAAGTAATCTGGTTGCAGCAAGGGTCGGAGATGTCGAATTGTCCGCATCTTATGGTAGATTTCCTTAATGGTATTGCTTATGTGTGCTTTCATATCGAGGTGCTGGTCTATCGTGACGCATAGGTAGCGGATGGTGGATCTACTTGGGAGCTCGACGTCTCTCATCTTGAGTGTTGTGGGCGGGGAAAAGGTTTGATTTCTTGTGATGAACAGCACGTCTGTCTTGTTGAAGTTAATCCTGAGACTTTGTGAGTGGAGCCAGTCAGCAACGGCATCAAAGCATTTTACTAGTGATGAGAAGTCTGGTTGGTCAATAGTGAATGGGGTGAAGAGGAGTACGTCATCTGCATAAATCAGACAGGAGATGTTGAAGGAGCGGATGATTGCGCATATGGGCTGCATATATATATAGAATAAGAGGGCAGAGAGTAAGGAGCCCTGGGGAGTGCCATGCTTTTGTTGAAAAGGCTCAGAGGTCTTAGAGCCCATTTGTACCTGCTGCCATCTGTCTGTTAGATATGATTTGCACCAGCTCCAGGCTGACCCATGGATTCCCTTCTCCTGGAGACGTATCAGGAGTTGTTCATGATTAACGGAGTCGAAAGCCGCAGCAATGTCCAAGAAGATCAGGGCATATCCTTGTCTGATGTTGTCAATCCCTGTGATTAAGGTGTTGAGAAGCATGGTGAGTAGTGTCTCGATGCCATGCGATTCTCTGAAGCCATGCTGGCATGGGTCGAGGGGGGCAGTGGAGTCGATGTGATCTTGGATCTGACGTTGGACGACCACCTCAATTATCTTGGCTAGCAGCGGGATGCTTGAGATTAGTCAATAGGATTTTATCTTCTGGGGGTTCAATTTGTTGTTCTTCAGAAGGGGCCGGATTGACGTCTGAGGCATGATGGGAAGAGGCTAGAGTAGCAGACTTGGAAAACATAAGACAGACAGAGAGGTACATAGACGAGACCTACAGGGATATAGTCCTGAAGTCCCACCTCCAGTCTGGCAGCATCCCTGTTGCCATGGAGGAGAGAGGTCACGTGACAGGAGAGCATCACCCTGGTGTGGCAGGAAGTGATCCTGTAACTAGGACCTGTCCTCCAGGTGATGTAAACCCCTCTCGCACCGAGGAGGTTTCTCCAGGGCCAAGTGCCCATGCGGGAAGGGTTAGGACAGCAGTTATAGTTGGTGATTCGATCATTAGGCATGTAGATAGCTGGGTGGCTGGTGGACGTGAGGATCGCCTGGTAACATGCCTGCCTGGTGCGAAGGTAGCGGACCTCACACGCCACCTAGATAAGGTCTTAGATAGTGCTGGGGAGGAGTCTGCTGTCTTGGTACATGTTGGTACCAATGACATAGGAAAATGTGGTAGGGAGGTTCTGGAAGCTAAATTTAGGCTTTTAGGTAGGAAGTTGAAATCCAGAACTTCCAGGGTAGCGTTCTCCGAAATGCTTCCCGTTCCACGCGCAGGACCCAATAGGCAGGCAGAGCTCCGGAGTCTCAATGCGTGGATGAGACAATGGTGCAGAGATGAGGGGTTCGGATTTGTTAGGAACTGGGGAACATTCTGGGGAAAGGAGGGGCTCTTCCGAAGGGATGGGCTTCACCTTAACCGGGATGGAACCAGGCTGCTGGCATTAACCTTTAAAAAGGAGATAGAGCAGCTTTTAAACTAGATAATAGGGGAAAGCCGACAGTCGCCCAAGAGCGCATGGTTCGGAAGAATGTATCCTTGAAGGATACTACAAAAAGCAGAGAGGTTCCAAAAAAGAGTAAAGTAGCCCAAATGCCCTCGAGTATGGAGCAGACAGAACGTAAAGATCCCAAATTACCCATGTCTACCAATAGCCAAATTAATATGAATAAAATACAGTCTCTAAAATGCTTGTATGCAAATGCTAGAAGTCTACAAAACAAGATGGGAGAGTTAGAATATATAGCACTAAACGAGAGGTTAGATATGATTGGAATATCAGAGACATGGTGGAAGGAGGACAACCAGTGGGACACTGTGATACCTGGGTACAAACTATATCGAAATGATAGAGCTGATCAAATTGGTGGAGGGGTTGCGCTCTATGTTAGAGAGGGCATTGAGTCAGAAAGGATTAAAGTTTTGCAAGAAACAAAATTTGCTGTAGAATCTCTATGGATTGAAATTCCATGTAAAAAGGGGAAGGCGATGGCAGTGGGGGTGTACTATCGTCCGCCTGGCCAGAATGAACAAATGGATGATGAAATGCTCAAAGAAATCAAGGAAGCTAGCAAAAGTTACAGTGCAGTAATAATAATGGGTGATTTCAATTACCCCGGCATCGACTGGGTCAGTGTCACAACAGGACATGCTAGGGAGATAAAGTTCCTAGATGAAATAAATGACTGCTTCTTGGAGCAGCTGGTTCATGAACCGACCAGAGGGGAAGCAATATTAGACCTAGTCCTTAGTGGAACACCAGATGTAGTGCAAGAGATAAGGGTGTTGGGGCCACTTGGCAATAGTGATCATAGCATGATCGCCTTTGATTTAATTAGTGGAGGAGGGATAGTAAGGAAATCCACAGTACTACCCTTTAACTTTCGAAAGGGAGACTATGATAGAATGAGGAAAACAGTTAAGAAAAAACTAAAAGGAGCAGTTGCAAAGGTTAAAGACGTACATCAAGCTTGGGTGTTGTTGAAAAATACTATCTTGGAAGCCCAGACCAGCTGTATTCCACGCTTTAAGAAAAGTGGAAGGAAGTCCAAAAAATTGCCAGCATGGTTTAAAGCTGAGGTCAGAGAGGCTGTTGTTGCCAAAAAAGCATCTTTCAAGAAATGGAAAAAAGAGCCAAATGATGAAACCTGGAAACAGCACAAGCACTGGCAAGTCAAATGCAAGGCATTGATAAGGCAGGCAAAGAGAGAATTTGAGAAGAAGCTTGCTGCGGAAGCAAAAACGCGAAATAAAGACCTTTTCAAGTACATTCGTAGCAAAAAACCCGTGAGAGAGTCAGTTGGTCCATTAGATGATAAAGGGGTTAAAGGAGCACTAAGAGGCGACAAGGCGATAGCGGAGAGACTGAATGAATTCTTTGCTTCGGTCTTTACTGAGGAAGATGTAGGGATGTTACCCACGACTGAAGTGGTATTTAAAGGTGTGGAAGAATTGAAGGAAATATCGATACATCGGGAAGATGTCCTACAACTATTAGATAAACTGAAGAGTAGCAAATCACCTGGGCCGGATGGTATACATCCAAGGGTGTTGAAAGAACTGAAATTTGAGATTGCAGACCTGCTATCAGTAATCTGTGAACTATCATTAAAATCATCTCTAATACCTGAGGATTGGAGGATCGCCAATGTAACACCAATTTTTAAAAAGGGTTCGAGGGGTGATCCGGGAAACTACAGACCGGTGAGCCTGACATCAGTACCGGGAAAAATGGTAGAAACCATTATAAAGAATAAAATTACTCAGCATATAGATAGTCATGACCTAATGGGAGACAGCCAACATGGCTTTAGACAAGGAAGATCTTGTCTTACTAATCTGTTATGTTTTTTTGAAGGAGTGAATAAACAGGTGGACAAAGGTGAGTCGGTTGATATTGTGTATCTGGACTTTCAGAAAGCCTTTGACAAGGTCCCTCATGAGAGACTTTTGGCAAAACTAAAGAGTCATGGGATAGGAGGCAGTGTACTACTGTGGATCAGGAACTGGTTAAAAGATAGAAAGCAGAGGGTAGGGCTAAATGGCCAATTTTCCCAATGGAGAAAGGTGAATAGTGGTGTACCCCAGGGATCTGTGCTGGGTCCGCTGCTTTTTGACATATTCATAAATGACCTGGAAAGTAGAATAACAAGTTCCTGGAGGAAAGGTCCATAAACCATTATTAAGAAGGGACCCAGGATATCAATGCTTGAACCAATACAAGCATTGTGGAACCTGTGTCCCTTGGGGAAACTGCTAGGTACGTATGACCTAGATTGGCCACTGTTGGAAACAGAATACTGGGCTTGATGGACCTTGGTCTGACCCTGTATGGCATATCTTATGTTCTTATGTTCTTATGTTATCAAATTTGCTGATGACACAAAACTATTTAAAGTTGTTAAAACCCAGGAGGATTGTGGAAAATTGCAAGAGGATCTTGATAAATTGGAAGACTGGGCATCAAAATGGCAGTTGAAATTTAATGTGGAGAAGTGCAAGGTTATGCACCTAGGGAAGAACAACCCAAACTATGGTTACACGATGCAAGGTTCCACATTAGGAACCACCACCCAAGAAAAAGATTTAGGCGTCCTTGTGGATACCATGTTAAAACCCTCGGCCCAGTGTGCAGCGGCGGCCAAGAGAGCAAATAGAATGCTAGGTATGATAAGGAAAGGAATGGAAAATAAAACAAAAGATATTATAATGCCTCTATATCGTTCCATGGTGAGACCGCACCTTGAATATTGTGTGCAATTCTGGTCGCCATATCTTAAAAAGGATATAGCAATTTTAGAAAAGGTTCAGAGAAGAGCCACCAAAATGGTAAAGGGGATGGAAGGCTACTCCTATGAAGAAAGGCTAAAAAGGTTGGGGCTCTTTAACCTGGAAAAGAGACGGCTGAGGGGAGATATGATAGAAGTCTATAAATTAATGAATGGAGTGGAACGGGTAAACGTAGATCGATTGTTTACCTTATCAGAATATAGAAAGACTAGGGGACATGCAATGAAGCTACAGGGTAAACTATTTAAGACTAATAAAAGAAAATATTTTTTCACTCAACGTGTAATCAAACTCTGGAATTTGTTACCGGAGGATGTAGTAAAGGCTGTTAGTGTAGCTGGGTTTAAAAAAGGTTTGGACAAGTTCCTGGAGGAAAGGTCCATAAACCATTATTAAGAAGGGACCCAGGATATCAATGCTTGAACCAATACAAGCATTGTGGAACCTGTGTCCCTTGGGGAAACTGCTAGGTACGTATGACCTAGATTGGCCACTGTTGGAAACAGAATACTGGGCTTGATGGACCTTGGTCTGACCCAGTATGGCATATCTTATGTTCTTATGACAGGTCCATGATCTTGGCTAGTATTGGGCTGAGTTCCTTGTGCAGTGCTCTTATCCAGAATGCTGGGCAGGGGTCGTGTGGAGTTGATGGCTGCAATGGTGTCCTCGATGCCTCTGACCGATGGTGGTGCGGGTGAGGTGGGTTGTGACTAGGGGTGGACTTCGTGGCGGCATTGACATTGCTGGATTTGGCTTGTAAGTAGTCTGCATATTCCTGAGGGTGTAGTATACTTGGTTGGGGAGGTGGCGGTTCTTTTGTCAGGGTCTTCACTATGTTGAAGAGGTCATGAAGTTTGTTTAGAGAGCGACACAGGAGTTCGGAGTGATGATCTTTCATTGTCACTGAGATTGAATCTCGGTGTGCCTTCAGGTGGGGACCGAGAGCGGCGCCATCTTCTTTCTAGTTTCCTGAGGAGAAGTAGTGAGGTCCGTAGATCCGCAGAGAACCAGCGTGCTGATTTCCTACTTCTTGGTGGCTTGTCTGGGGCAGGTAGGTGTGCGAAGGATCTCAGGCGGCTGTTCCATGTGGCTATCATTTCTTCCAGGTTAGTCGACTCCAGCTTGAGGTTTGGAAGGACCTCCTTGAGGATCGCCTCTTTGTCGAAGAGTCTAAAGCGTCCTGTGGGTGCAGATGAGTCCTTGGTTGCTTTGCTGGGCAGGTTGCTATCATGATGCCTGGGTATCTGGAATTTGATTAGACTGGTCTGACCATGGGACTAGGGTGATGGCTAGGTCAATTCAGGCTTATGTCTGGTCGTGGGATGAAGATGAGGTCTACTTTATTTCCTTGCCAGTGGGTGGGTGCATCGACTATCTGTTCATAGCCCAGATCGTTGAGTGCTTCAAGGAAAGCTTTGGAATGAGTATTTTGAAGAGCTGGTAGGTTAAAGTCTCCCAATACCCAGTTTGGCCTGTGTGTGTTCTTGGGGTTGCAAGCAAGGTCAATTATGGTTGTGAGGTCTTCAGGAGAGGAGGATGGGGATCTGTAGATTAGGTTGATGGTGCTGTAGTTGTTGGTTGCGGTGATTGTATCCAGGTGTGTTGTGCTGTTGGAGCTGATCAGCTGATATTGGAGCTCTGTTTTTACTAGGATGAATGTGCCACCTCCTCTGTGGTTAGCTCTGTGGCAGGTGTGTATTGAAAAGTTGAGGGGGATGAGTTGATTGATAAGGACTGAATCTGAGTCAGTGAGCCAAAATTCTGTGACTAGTAGGATGTCTAGCTCAAGGTGTGTTATAAGGTCGGTGATGGCTGGCCATTTCTTGCGGACTGATCGTGCATTTATGAGGGCACACTTCAGGTTGCGTGGGTTTTGGGGCTGTGCCACTTTGGACTTTGCAGGGTGTTGGAGCGGTATGTAGATTAAGTGTGGGTGGGGGTTTTGAGAGGATTCTGTTGGTGTACGGTGTGTGCTGCCATGATATCTCCTTCCTTGGCTCTGTAGGATTGGAATAGGGTTGTATTTGGAGGCCAGAAGCAAGGGAGCCATAGAGTGCATTGCTGAGGAGGTACAAACTGGTGAGGGTTAGGATGGATATGGCCATGTTGAGCCGGAGGAGCAGTGATTCCTGTGTGTGGCAGTAAGTACCTTGTACCGCAATGGCTAGCTTGATCAATAGTGGCTAACTAGTAGAGCAATGAATACTTGTACGTCAATGAAGACTTTGTAAGGCAGCAATGAATACAGGTAAGGCAGCAATGAATACTTGTACAGGAGTGGTTAGCTTGATCAATAGTGGCTAACTCGTACAGCAATGAGTATGTTGTACGTCAATGAAAACCCCGTAAGCAGAGACTAATCCGTATAGTGGGGACTAATAATGCAGCGGCGTCTATAGATTACAGTGATGACTATTTTGCGTAACAGTGAATGCAATGCATAACCTGATACTTCAATACAGTGTTAGTGGTCAATAGCTCGTTCAAAGGCTTATGCAGAAGGAATTTATCCGATATTACATGCAAGCTACTGCCGGCCTTCTTTGATCATTATTGTATATCTCACTCGGTATTATTAGTACTTTTTAACAGGACATTCGGGTATTATAGTTCTCACAAGTATGTCCGGCAGATAGCTTATGCAGTTTTGTACAGTGGTAGCGCTATTAGGTCTTTGTTTACATATGTTTTGCTGAAAGCGAGGTGTCACTTGAAGTCTTGCCCACTATTTTGATTCAGGCGATCTCCACTGTGCGGTACTTTTGTGTCTGTTTAGGCTGGTTCTTTCCACGAGCCTGGTTGTTTTCGATGGATCTCGGTGAGGATGGGGGTGACCTCTTCACAGGACCCCGCCTATGGCCACGCCAAAGGGCCCTCTGGCGAGGCCCCGACAGGTGCAGGTGTGCCCGAAGGCACTCCTTTAAGAAGAAGGTGAAGGCTGCCCTGATTGGGCCAAGCGATGCGGTGGGCGGATAGCTGGTTCAAGCTGGCTCCGGCCGGCTTGATCCATGATGGGAGAGCTGCTTCGGGGCTGGAGTCTGTGCGCCTTTGTCAGCATGCCTGATGGTGCTCCTTTAAGAAGGTGAAGGCTGCCCCGACTGGGCCAAGCGATGTGGCGGATGGCTGGTTCAAGCTGGCTCTGGCCGGCTTGATCCCCGATGGGAGAGTTGCTTCGGGGTTGGAGTCTGTGCGCCTCAGCTGAGACAAGTCCATCTTGAAAGACCCTGCCAGTAGTTAAGCTACCAATAGTTTAGCCCTCAGCATCACTGATGCACACAAGCCCTCACAGCACAACAAGCTGCAAACCAAGTGAGGGCTAGCAGCGGTAGAGAGGGATATTCAGCGACACAAACCAGCTATGTGTGGTTGAATATGCCCCCCTGGCATTTTTAGAGAAGGCTGCCTTTACTGTGAATTCACATTGGCACATCTGTCACCTTTATAAAAATGCCTCTGTGTAAAGGTATAGCTGCTCCGTGGCAGGAAGAACTCTGTACAGAAAAGTTCGGCTAAGAACTTTTTTTTTATGTGTGTGCATTAACATTATGGCAATTCTGCTCCCGCTTCTCCCATTTTCCTCCCCCCAGTAGGTGGTGGTGTTAAGTGCTGTTGAGATGGTGCTGATTTATGGCGACCCTCTGGATAGTTGTTCTAAACTGTATTCGGTCTTGAGTCAGGCTGCTAATTGTTGATATGAAAGCTACTCTGACTGCTGGTATTGTGTCGATCCATCTCATTGCTGGCCTTCCTTTTTTGCACTGACATTCAATCTTGCCAAGTATGATGTCTTTCTCTAATGATCTCTCTCTCCGCATGATATGCCCAAAGTATGAAAGTTGAAGTTTTGTTGTTTGAGCTTATAAGGAAAGCTTAGATTTGTTCTCTTCTAGTATCAATTGATTGGTTCTTCGGGTATCCATGGTATACACAGTATCATTCATCAGCACCATAATTCAAAGGCATTTGATTTTCTTCCTAGCTTTCTTCACTCCAGTTTTTCCATCCTTATGATGTTACTGAAAATACTATGGCTTGGGTAAGTCAAATTTACTTAGCATCAATCTCATAATTTAATTTTAAATCCAGCAAGTGGGAGAGTAGTGTGAGGGTGGGGGGCTTGTATGGCCAGATTTAGGTTTGCTTTGGGAAGCATCTTGATTGGAAACCACCAAGTCAGGTGCTTACTGGACCTAACTACCCCTCTCACTGGCTACATCCACTTTTTAGGCACCTAAATGTAGATGCTCAGAGATTTTTTTTTTTTTTTTTTTTTTTTTTTTTTTTTTTTTACAGTTAAGGCCCCTTATTGATAAAGATAGATGCCTAAGACTTTTGAATATTGGCTTATTTGCCCCCTACTGCTGGTTTCAGTTCAGGACAGCCCCTACATAAAATTTTTGTTTCAAACTCTGGTTGGTTGGGTACTACATAAACTAAAAAAATATATATATAGGTGCTGGACAAAATATCTTCAGTCGGAGGGCTGTTTGGAAGTGGGTAGGTCCTAGTCATAACACCTGTGCTGTTTTTAGAGGTTTGTCAGAGTAAAAAAAAACAAAAAAAAAAACACCTAATGCTGGCTCATGTCTGTGGCCTTGTTTAAAGAGAGAAACGGATATGAAGCGGTTAGCTGAATGTGATAATTTGAAAGTTTAGTTGGTGCGGGACCTCTGTTCCTGGGCTTCTTTCAGGATCCCAGGACCTTGCAGCTGGCATTGCTGTGCTTAAAGCATGTAAAACCATTGCTGTGTGCACAAAGCACAGGGCTGGTGCAGGGTGAGCATGTGTGACCCCCAGCTCCCGCTCTTTCTGCCACTGCCGTTACATCTCCCCAGGACTGCTGCTAGTGGCGACAGCAGGAAAACAAGAAGAGCAGCATGAGGCCTCTTAACTCCTGCCTGCTACTATATGCTCTGAAAGTCCTGCTGGCCCCATCCCCTCCAGCATACACTTCCTGTTTGCGTGGGCACAGCCATGGCGACCTGGACCTTCAGGGCACAAGGGTTCAGGGTTCTGCGCATACTCCTGTTTTACTGCTGTTGCTACTGCTTGTCTCAGAGAGATGTGCTAGCAGCCTGGCAGCAGTAATAGTGGGGAGGGGAGATTAAGGACACTTTCTTCTGCCCTCCAAAGTTTGGTGCTCCAGGTGACTGCCTAGTTTGCTCAATGGTTGCACCAGCCCTAATAATGCATAGCATTGATAAATAAATTGGTGATGTAGACTGTACAATTCTTGGGTAAACAATTTCTGCTCTCACATATATGTGACCCAGTGGGAGTCCACATCTGTTGTTTAACAATGTAATGGTTCTCAATACTGTAGAGCTGTGAAGATTTGCTTTGAAAATTCTCACCTTTTCAGACCATAAACATAACAGATGGCAATGGTTTCCACTAGCACAATCACCAGGAGTGGCAGAGTAGCTGCATAGTCGTTAAATATGTCAAACCAGTAATTTCCAGATTCCATGGTGAATACCAGTCCAATGATGCAGTTGATGAAGCACACCAGACCTTTGAGAATAAAGCAAAAGAATGGCTTCAGCTCCAGTTGGGAAAGTGAATCGTGAATGCAGATTGATTCATCATTTTAAAGCAGTGGTGCCCCCTCCTGGCTCAGTGCTGTCAGTAAGAGAGGCTCTGATCTATATCCTTTCCACTTCTCTGTTTCAAAGAAATTAAAAATTGCTGCTAGGAATAAGCCAACTGTGTGGGTCTTAACAGACATGATACAAAATAGTTAGTTATTCTTGAAAATTAAAAAAAAACTGTCTGCAGTTTTTATGGGTGGTGGAATATGAATGTTTTGCAGATGTTCTTGGGAGAGGCTTGATGTGTAAGAACAATGGACTGTGGATTAACGTACTACACTCTCATTTTTGCAACTCTAGTTTTTTTCACTATTCTGGAAGCCCACATAAAATTTTTGAGCTGTCCACTGTTAAAACTAACAAGATGCTAGGCAATATTATTAATGTTACATTTGAAAATAATCAGTTAGAAATTTAGATTACTTGCACATAAAAGGGATGCTGCCAATAACTTTTCCTGAAAAGTGAATTCTGATTCTAGGTGTAGTTTGGAGTAGGGAGGGGGTGTGCCGGTTCCCCACATAGCCACCAAACTTACCAGGCAAACTATGCATAGCTTTTGGATTATCCATTTTAATACATAAAATAGTTAAATCTAATTGGGTATTTTGTTCTAAGTTCCTGTCACTGATTTTGAAAAAATATTTTCTGGGTCTGTGAAGGATGAGAAGCTAAGGACACAGAAGGCCAATAACCTGCTATCATATTTCCATGTCCACATCCATGTCATTTTTGGGTAGTGCGCATTCAGTCCTAAAAGAGTACGAAGGTGGTGCTAAACCCGCACTGTCCCCATGTTGCTAGCACAGGTTTTGTGCCACCCTGAGCTCCTGTTTGGCATGTTCAGTGTGGGTACACTTAATGGCATCCCGTTAAGATGGACCATGTACAACATCGCCAGGGAGTGTGTGCCAAAAATGCCTGCACTACCGGAGATGTACACACTCCACCCCGGAACTGCCCAGTGCCCACCCCACCCCACCCCACACTACTCAGAGTGCAGGATGTTTAGTGCCGTTGCATTTTCATTGCATGGTATTTTTTTTACTGAGGTGCACTTGGCATGCACTGAAGCCTGTGCTACCTGGAGCGCATTTAGTAAACATGCCTCTTTGTGCAACAGTTGACTTACCTGAGATCATTTCTTTGGACAGATGGGTAGAAATGAATTTGCTGTCAGTCAGTGGAGTGATGATGCCTGCAGTATTTCCCAGCATGCTGCCTAGGCCTAGCATCAGAAGCATTAAAAAGTAGAGAACGGACCACATCTGGGACACTTCCATGTTCTTTATTGCTTCAGAGTAGACTATGAATGCCAAGCCGGTCCCTTGCACCGCCTGTCTAAGACATAAACCAAATATCTCCAGCACTGTACCTAGTTAGTTACCATGCAATAAAAACATCCGATATCTATTACTGATCATGTTTGGCAAAGTAATTACAGGATTAATACAGAAATGTTGGTCCACAAATATAGAACAAAGCAGCACTTCCCAAATCCATCCTGGGAAATTCACAGCCACTTGGATTTTCAGACTCTCCAAAAATGAATATGCATAAGCGAACTTTGCACATGCTGTGTCTCCAGTGTGCAGATTGATCTCATGCATATTCATTGCTGAAGATGCTGAAAGCCCAATTGGCTGTGTGGATCCCCAGGATGGTTTTGGGAAGCACTGGAATACAGGAACGGAGAACTTGGTAATTTAGGGTCCTTGGTACTGTGTGAGTTCCTCTTTAATAACGATATAGGGGTAAGCTTAAGCCATTTATCAAATTCTATCATAAACCCCCAAAGCTGAACAAACTTATTAACTTTAATTTTATTAAAATCAGCTTTTGTTTGTGTTTTCACAGATACAATACTCAACAAATTTGGAACACTTCTTTTCTATCAGAATAACAAGAAAAAAAGAAATAGTGGGGTATCAGACTGCAACCCTGGAGGGCCATGAATCTGTCTGGTCTACAGGGTATCCCTAATGAATATGTGTGGAATATATTTGCATACAGTGCATGCAGGTAATCCCATGCATATTCATTAGGGATAGCTTGAAAATGTGATCAGTTTTGCAGCCTACACTGCAGTTTGACACCTCCAATGCACAAATCTAAGAGAGATCATATTTTCAGTCCTAATCTAATTACAATATTGGAAGAGAAGAGCACAAAAACTAAAAAGCGTCATTGATGCTGTTATAAAATAGTATGAAATGAACTAAGGTCTGGATATTGTATAGGTCTACTAGACTCACTAGATTGGCTTCCATGTGCTGTAGAAAGTGCTCTTACCCCATTCTTCTAACATTAGCTTTTCCATAGCAGCACCATCGCACACTCTGCCCAACCCAGTTAATCCTGGTCATAGTTTCATTGAAAGTCATGGTGCTATCAGCAGGTATACAACAATAATCTCTGATATGGGAAAGTCCCCCAGCAAACCTAGTAGTAAGAGTTCACATGTGACTGGAATGGTTCTGTAAATAATCTTATTTACTTATTTATTTATTTGGTTATATTTTTATACTGCTACTTCCAGTGATCAGAAGCGGTTTACATTATAACAGTAAACTCAACCAGAACAGTTACATATAACAGGTTTTTAACTATGTACATAAAAAGGTTGGTGAGGGGAACTGTTCATTGAACTGTTTACAGAATCATTAAACCATTTACAGTTTCATTGAACTATTTACAGAATATTTACATTTGTAGCTCATGGTGTGTGGAACCTGCCTTTATAAATGGCAGTTTGGTGCTTTCGTATATTAGTTAGTTTGAGGGATGTGAAGGGAAAGAAATTGAGTTAGGTAGAGTTATAGTATTCTTGGAAGAAATGTGTCCTTAGGTTTTCACAGAAGAATTGGAGGTCATGGTTTGCTCTTAGTGTGTCTGGTAGCTTATTCCATTGTATGGGGGCTATGTAAGTGAAGGTTATATTAGACTTACCTGCTAATTGTTGTTCCTTAAGGAACTCTAGTCCAGTCCCGGAACCATAGAGTTTAGAATCTCCTCCAGCAGCCTTGGAGACTGAAATACATCATCGCTTTGCTGGCACCAGTATAAATAGGCAAGGACCGCCCCTTCTCACCAGTATCTATTGACAAAGCACATTCAGCAGAGCAACAAATAAGTAGATTAAATAAGAATACATGTAACCCGTCAATAACAATTTAGTTTTGGTTATAGGTTTTTTTTTTTTTTAAACAAAATGTACCACCTTAAAGTGTAAGATGGCTAGCTAGCAGCGCTATGGAAGAGGACCCCCAAAGGCTCCCCCCTGTGCTTCCTGACAACTTGCACCAACTAAGGCAAAAAACATACAGGGAGGGATCCGGGACTGGACTAGAGTTCCTTAAGGAACAACAATTAGCAGGTAAGTCTAATTTAACCTTCCTTTTCGTCCCTCTAGTCCAGTCCCGGAACCATAGAGGATGTAACAGAGCAGTGAATATCAACGGGAGGGACCGGCAAGCCCAGCCTGAATCACCGCCGAACCAAAACGAACGTCTCCGGACATCAACACATCCAGCTGATAATGCTTCGCAAAGGAATGCAAGGATGACCAAGTTGCCGCCCTACAAATGTCGTCGACCGGAACCAAACTGAATTCCGCCCAAGACACCGCTTGCGCTCGGGTTGAATGAGCCTGAAGACCCTCAGGAACCAACCTACCCTTCAGAAGGTATGCCGAACAATCGCTTCCTTCAGCCAACGAGAAATAGACGATTTCGCTGCTGCCTCTCCTTTACGGGGCCCCCCCGAAGGCCACAAACAACCTGTCTGACCTCCTAAAGGGCGCCGTCCTAGAGAGATACCTCTTAAGAACCCGCCTAGCGTCCAACCGATGCAACTTGCCCCCTGAATTCTCCTTCTGCCGATCGGAGAACACCAGGAGAGACACCACCTGGTTCACATGAAACACAGACACCACCTTAGGCAAGAATGCCGGCACCGTACGCAGAACCACCTTGTGATCGGAAAAAGAGAGAGAAGGCTCCTTGCAGGAAAGTGCTTGCAATTCTGAAATCCTCCGCGCAGAACAAATGGCCACCAGAAACACTGTCTTTAACGTGAGATCCTTCAGAGAGGCCTGGGACAGCGGCTCAAACGGCACACTAAGCAAGGTCTCCAACACCAAATTCAAATCCCACGGTGGCACAGCACAGCGCCGCGGCAGCCACATGAGCAATCTTTTAAGCCATACTTTAAAACATGATAACCTGGTCATTGATGTCACTGTAGCACGTAGCTCTTGAGACATGTTCCTGAGCAGTGCACGATATAGTCTGAGACCAGTGGTTTATAATAAGACAAACGAATTGGCATATGAATAAGGAGTTTTTTGATTGTATCTTGTGGATTATGATACATCAGCTTTGATTAATTTTATTAGAGGGATACCTTATATAATACAGTTGTTTTGTAACTACCCTCTGAAAGCAGACCAAATACCTTTTAACATGAGCAATACCGCCCGCAAAAATCTCCTAATGTTTCCATGAGCACTTAGCAACTGACCTTGGATTTTACCACGGTAACAAGCGATGGCAGCCAGCTGCACGCGCAAAGAACTCGCCGCCAAACCCTTGTCCATGCCATCTTGCAAAAACGAAAGGATCTGAGACACTGAAGCTCGCAAGGGGCAAACACTGCGCTCCGCACACCAAGCCTCAAAAATGCGCCAAACCCTGATGTACGCTAGGGAAGATGATCGTCTATGCGCCTTCAACAAAGTCGAAATGACCGCTGCCGAATACCCCTTTGCCGTCATCTGAGCCCCCTCAAGAGCCATGCTGTAAGCGAGAACCGACCCACCTGGGGCATGCGTAACGGACCCTGACACAAAAGATCGTTCCGCTGAGGCATCCTCCACGGCCTGTCTGCCAGGAGTCGTACCAAATCCGCGTACCACGGTCGTCTGGGCCAATCTGGCGCTACCAGAATTACCAGGCTGCGATGCCTCTCTATGCGCTGCACCACCCACCTATCAGAGCCCAAGGCGGGAACACATAGAGAATACCTCCTTCCGGCCACCATTGTGCTAGAGCGTTGAGGCCTTCCGACATCCGCTCTCGCCGCCTGCTGAAAAAGCGCACTACCTTCGCCGCCTCGAAGCTCACCATGAGGTCCATCTGGGGGACCCCCAGTGCCTCATCAACAACGCAAACACGTCTGGGTGGAGAGCCCACTCCCCCGGGTCCACCCTGCGGTGACTCAGAAAATCCGCCTCGACATTGTCCACTCCAGCCACGTGCTGCGACGACAGACCCGTTAGATTTTGTTCGGCCCACACTAAGTGTTGACCGGCCTCTTCTTCCAGCATCACGCTGCCGGTGCCGCCCTGCCGATTTATGTAAGCTACGGTCGTTGCATTGTCTGATAGCACCCGAACCGCCTGCTGACTGAAGCGCTCCTGAAACACCCGCAGAGTCAAAAACACCACTCTCATCTCCAACCTGTTGATGGGCCATTCCTTCTCTATCAGCGACCACCGACCCTGGGCAAACCCCTGCCCTCGTAATGCGCCCCCCACCCCAGGAGACTGGCATCTGTGGTTAACAGGCCCCAGGCTGGAGGTTCTAAAGGCATGCCCGCTGCCAAGTTCTCCGGTCGCAACCACCAAAGAAGATCCAGCCGCACCTCCGGCGGACAGAGCAGCTGTTGAGATAACGCATCGTGCTGATGAGACCAACGCCTTAGAAGCGCGCTCTGCAACCATCGCATATGCACCCTTGCCCAGGGCACCAGCTCGATTGTGGCTGCCATCGTCCTGAGCAACTGGAGATACTGCCACGCCGTTGGAGCCGCCCTTGACAAAAATCACCGTACAAGGCGCCTCAGTCCCTGCGCTTTCTGGTCTGGCAGAAACACGGCAGCCTGCTGCGTCTCGAACCTTGCTCCCAAGTACTCCAAGGACTGCGAGGGAACTAACCTGCTCTTTGCAAAGTTGACCACCCAGCCCAGATTCTCTAGCAGCTTTACTACCCGGGTGGTGGCCTCCATACTTTCTGCCCTTGATTTCGCTCGAATCAACCAATCGTCCAGGTAGGGATGCACGAGCACCCCCTCTTTGCGAAGCGCCGCCGCTACCACCACCATGATCTTGGTGAACGTCCGTGGCGCTGTAGCAAGCCCAAAGGGCAACGCTTGAAACTGAAAGTGCCCCATGGGGACCGCAAACTGCAGGAACCTTTGGTGCTCCTGTCGAATCGGGATATACAGATACGCCTCCGTGAGATCGAGCGAAGTTAGGAATTCTCCCGGTCTGACCGCCGCAATGATGGAACGCAGCGTCTCCATCCGAAAGTGAGTGACCCGGAGACGCCGATTTACCCTTTTCAAATCTAGAATAGGCCAAAAAGTTCCTTCCTCCTTTGGCACCACGAAATAGATGGAGTATCGACCGTATCCGCACTGATCTGACGGCACGGGAACCACCGCACGGAGCTGCAGCGTGTCTGAGACTGCTCGCCGCTTGAGAGGAACACTCTGCAAGGCGACTGGACAAAGGAATCTAACATGGGACGGTGGAGCTCTAGCGCATAACCCTTGCGGATGACCTCTAGAACCAACTGATCTGACGTAATGTGGACCCAGGCAGCATAAAACTCCCGCAGGTGACCCCCCACGGGAACTACCCCCACCTGATTCCGCCTTATTTCATTGCGACTTCTTAGCGGAAGGGGACTGGAAGGATGAAAAACCTCTGCTGGCCCCTCGAAAACCCTGAAACCCCTGGCTTCTAACCGGAAACCTTCCACGCTGGGGCTGGCTAAAACGAGACGATTGAAACCTACGAAAATCTCGAGGGGTTCCCCGTGGGCCCGCATTAGTCCGGACCTGCTTCGGCTTATCCTCCGGAAGGCGACCCCCCTTAGACTCTCCGAGATCCTTGACCAGCTTCTCCAAATCCTCTCCAAACAACAGTTTCCCCCGAAACGGTAGCTTGCTGAGGCGAGTCTTAGAGGAACTGTCGGCCGCCCAATTCTGCAACCAGAGATACCGGTGAGCTGCTACCACCGAGGCCATACTCTTAGCCAAGCTGCGGATAAGATCATAGTGAATGTCCGCCAGATAAGCGGACCCGGACTCGGACTCCAAATGCGCTCCATCCTCCACCTGTGCAGCCCCGAGATCCACCTGCAATCTCTGGGCCCAGTGCAAACAGCCTCTCGCCACCCCCGCCACCGAGGCCTGCATTGAGAGAGCGCACACATCAAAACCCTGCTTCAATAGCGTATCTAATTTCCTGTCCTGCACGTCCTTCAATGCTGCCGCCCCTTCAACCGGGATCGTAGTTTTTAGTCACCGCCGATACCACCGCATCTACCTTCGGAGAGCGAAACAGTTCTCTATCGGGATCTGACAACGGATAGAGGCACGACAAGGCCCTGGAACCCTTCAGGGCCGACTCTGGCGAATCCCACTCTTCCTGAATCATACTCCGAAACACTCTATGCAGAGGAAAGACCCGCTGGGACGTCCGCACCGCCTGCAACAAGGGATCCTCCAGAGTATCCTCCGGCACCGCCGTTTCCGAGGGCATATTTAGGGTCTTGAGAGTCTCGGCAATCAAAGCCGGTAGTTCTTCGCGATGAAAGACTTTGACGATCCTACTCTGCTGCTCCGTGTCAGGTAACTCTCCTTTCTCCAACTCGTCACCCAAGAGTTCATCCAAATCAGTGTCTTCTGCCACCAGATCCTCCCTAGGCGCGATGCCGGGTTCTCATCCCCCACCCCTTTGCTAATCTTTGTGGGGGGAACACCCTCCTCAGGCAGGACCAGGGAACCCCGCCACTTCTGCCCCTCCGATCCCCGAGACTGCAAGACCATCCCGGGTTGCAGAAGCGCAAAAGCCTGCTGCATGAGGGCAAAGAAATTTGGCGGCATCACCGGAGCAGACCCCACTAGATTCAGCCCTTGTGAACCAGAGGACCCCCTCCCCTGAGGATGACCCTGGCCCTGGCACCATCGGGTCTAGCGATGGAGGCAGGACATGCCCTGCACTTGATGGACCTGCCTCCGGTGCTAAGGAAGTACCTTCTGTCGTACTCTCCATAACCGCAGACTCAAGCGTGCAAGCCCCACACACCCCTGAGTCTGCCACCAATCCGCGCTTTGTGCCACAAACCACACAGCGCGGTTTCGTGGGCATACTAACTCCAACAAACCCGCTCTAGAGCCCCTCTACCACGCCAGTCAGGCCTGCGGTTCTCTGTTCATTGTTTTTTTTTTTTTTTTTTTTCTTTACACACCAAAGTCAACTGCAGCCCCCCAGGCAGGAATCTCCTAGCCTGCCCCCAAAACGAGGGCTAGAAAAGGCCAAAATACTCCAAAGCAAAAAAGAAAAAGAATACACGCCGGGGTTACTAAACCAAAATGGCCACTGCCGCTTTTTTCCCGCTCGTTGCCACATGGCCGGCCACCCTGATATCGCCAAACAAGCCTGTGGCCTACCCAAGCACCTAACGCGCTCACGGCCCCTCAAATTTGCTGAATGGCAGCTCCCTCACTCAGCACTCAGGGTTCCCCGGTAGAGAGAGATCAAACACCAGTCGTGCCAGAGCTCAGCTGAACCGCGGCTTCAGCTCTGACGCCGGGAAACAAGCAGGGCTGACTTGCGCGATCCTGCGGCGCTGCCGGTAAGCCTTCCACCTGCTCCTTACCCTTAGAAGCGGGTTCGGGAGCAGGGAGGCACACAACCCAATGCTGAAAAGCTTTCCCCGGCAATGCTCGTTCAAGCTACGGGGCCCGGGAGAGGGAGAGGGAGAGGGAGGGGGGGGGGAGGGGTGGGTGAGGGAAGGAGGAGGAGGCTGAAGCGGGAGATGGAGCCAGAGGAAGAACTCTTCAGCAAAAGCCCTGCTCCTGCACCACACACAAGTGGACAAATTAAACTAAAGGTAGCCTATAATCTAAAATAAAATTTAAAATAAAATTTAAACCCCAGCACCCCAGAAATTAGAAAAGGGGATGTATCAAATCTAACTCTGCTTATTTGCTTAGACTGAGCCCAGTCCCAGGCTCAGAATCTCCTTCAGCTGCTTGGAGACTTAAAGTACTGGTGAGAAGGGGCGGTCCTTGCCTATTTATACTGGTGCCAGCAAAGCGATGATGTATTTCAGTCTCCAAGGCTGCTGGAGGAGATTCTAAACTCTGTGGTTCCGGGACTGGACTAGAGGGACGAAAAGGAATGTTCTGTTGCTCGTGATTGTTTTGACATTGCGTATAGTGTGTGGGACAAGTAGGGTGTTTTGATTGAAAGTTCTTCTATTCCTGTTCGGGGGTTGTAAATTGATGAGCTTGGAGAGGTAAGATGGGGCAATGTTGTGAATTAATTAATCTTAATTTAATCCCATATTTTTCTCCAAATTTCTGTAGAATTAGAGATTGCCACCACACATGAAAATGTTAGGTTTTACTTTATACCGCTTTAGACCAATACAAAGCAGTGTACAAACACAATAAATAACCTCTTCCGTGCCATACTTTCTCCAGCGTAAACTGTCTTGATTCATTTGTTTCTTAACCAATTTCATTGGTGTAAATTATCATCCTGTGATTAATTTGTGTACATTTTTCAGTAGTACAGCAGGAGTGTCAGGTTTTTATAAAGTTCTCTAGATAATTATGCTCCATGGATTTTATGCTAAGGAGCATGTTTACTAAAGTGTGGTAGCCAGTAGCATGGGGTTTAGCACAGGACTAACGTGTTTTGACCATATGGTAGCAGGGGGGTGCATGATGAGAAGGCTCCCGTGCTAAATCTGCCATGCTACCCGAGCAGCGCACAAATAGGTGGGGTTTGGGTGGATAGTGGGTGGTAGCAGTCACACGCGTGGCATGCTAGAGACACAAAGATGCTGCGCTAGTGCGTGTGCAACTACACCTGCCTCTGGCCGTATGTTTGAACACTAGAGTTTCCAGATATGAAGGGCAAAAATGGCAAATACACAGAAGAAAAAAAGGATAATAGGAAATGTTAGTAAAATATCTAGGTACCTGCCTTGGCCATCGGTTTGGAGGGTGGCTTGGTGCAGCTGCCCTGGAAGTGGACCACACCAATCTGACAACCACAAAACCAGGACTGGCAGTTCAAGAGTGACCATGCTGGGACAGTGGTCAAGCATCTATGGAAACATCAATGGCTCTTTGGACTGAATGCTTTCCACGTGTGCATGTGTATTGGATAGACGTCAGAGCGCTGCTGGTGTTATGAGCTGTGGGGAGTTGGGAGATAGGAATCAGTCATAACTGGCCACACTGCTGAAGTTGGAGCCAGCAGTGTACAGTGAGGGGTGGGGCATGCAAATAAGGTAAGTAACATACTGGCAACATGGCAGTTTGGCATCAAAAGGTGCTGTCACATCCCACGCATGGGGCGGGGCAGGTAGCAGTGCATATGTGCACTTGGGGGTCCATGCTGCTGCCATGGAACATGTTTCTGTGGGCAGATGGCCCTTCACCCTGACCATGAGAGGATATGTCTTAGGCCTACTGGCTATGAGAAGGTAGCTAGTATTTCTTATGCTGCACATAGGTTTTCTTTGTTGGAGTGCACTGTTCAGTGTCCCTTCTCTGTGCTCAAGGGCTGAAGCATTCCATGAAACTGGGGTGCCCTTGTGGTCTTCCAAGGTCCTGGGGACCTTTGGTTCCTTGACAGCTGGGATGCTCAGCCTGAGGGTTGCTTGTTTTTTGTCACCTTCACTGTGGTGCTCCTGCAGAGTTCTTCCCATGTAAATGTCAGGTGACATGGGTGGGTGTCCTATATGGTGCTACTGTTGTGGCAGAGGTGTTGGCTGACAGGGTTCCTAAACCATGTGTTTGTTTATGGTTTAGGCACTTGATATACCACCGTTCACTAGGGGCATCAGAGCGGTTTACATATGTATATATATGAACAGGTCCACCAAGGGAACAGCAAACTGCCACGGAAAAGGCAAGCACAGAAACCAGTACAAAGGCGTGGCAGAAAGGGTAAAAAAAGCCTTTATTATTCCAGGGGGTAAGAGGTTACTTGTCCTCATGTGGGAAGTGAACCCCCAGCCCCAAATAAGAGTCTATCCCCTCAGTATTACAGTGGCAAGCTACAAAGCCTCTTTTGGGAAGAAGAGCAGGGAACTGAGGATTTGCAGCAAAGACACAGAAAACTTAGTGGCAAGGATGTGATGCGAGCCAGTTTCTTAGTGGGGGAAAGATGGCCAGAGCTTTTAGTAAGTCGTTTCTTGAACTTTCATCTTATTGTGTTGTATCTATAATCCTGCTTTTTTTTCCGTTTACAATTAGCACTACAAGTACCACTGTGCATTGGGCATGTGAGGGGCAGGATACTTTATTCCTCAACAATTCCATCAATTTATCACAATTTAATCTCCATATCCATGTTGACCCATTTAAACCTATATCATCCCAATTCTTACTTCCCTGCTCCCCAAGTTATCCTATAAATGTTATATTAAACAAACACATTTTTGGAGATCTTCTAAACCCCACCAGTCAATCACCAAGCTGCCACCCATGAGTGGGAATATTCCACAATTTAGAAATAGACAAACAGAACAACATCCTAGTCAAACACAAACTTTTCTGCATTTTACAACGATGGCAGTGCTAAATATTTTCCATTTTGTGAATGCAGTGAATGAATGTAGTTCAACTACCTCTCTTCCAAGTATGTTACCATTTAAATTGTGCTATCATAATGAGGAGAATGTGAGAGTTACTACCTGAGTATGACTCATAGGCCAAGTACTACAGCAACCCTACGCTGGTTATGTACTGCACTCTTCTTTGGCTGTCCACTAATACTTGATTCTGCCACTCCCAGGAGATGAAAGGCTGATTCTAGCCTCACACACAGTTTAGATAGTAAGAAGCAAGTTGCAGAAAAACATGGATATTGAGAACAATACTGTACCGTGTCTAGCTCTGCTTCCAAACTGCAGTTTTTAATCTGAGGAAACAAAGCAGCATATTTCTGGGGGAAGGTTGCGTTCAAGACGTCTTTCATGTCTTCAAGGTTGTTTGCATTGACGAGCCCTTCTTCCAGATCAAATGTATTTGTCAACAGCAGGATGACCCTATGAAAGTAGACTCGTTTAATTGTGTTCATGCCCACATTTTAACAAATGACTTAGGGCCTGATTCACTGAGGCTTTTCTTCCATACTGAGTCTACAGGAAAAGCCCTTTGATGAATCAAGTCCTACGTCATTTGTTTCTTATTTGACTGTTAACATGGTTTTGCTAGTGCTGGAGACAGGGTGACAGGAAGTCATTCTGATATGGATAATGGATTGCATCTGGCCTGGGTTAATGAACTGGATCAGACTTGTGTCAAAGAACAAATTTGGCCCAATGCTATTCTCATTCTAAATTTTAGTAGGGTAGAAGATCCTTTGGTCTCTTTTTTCAAAAAATGTTACCAATGCTTGTAGAAACTTCCACTAACTTCACTTTGGATAGAGTTGTAGGACTCTAGCTATATATCAGAGTCAAGGTTGGTTCAGATTTCTCAGCTGAACTTTGGCTTGCCAGCTAACCAGTATTTGGCAAGCCTAGTTGCTCTTGGTTAAGGGAGGTTGGTGACTAGCAGGACCCTTAAATCAGCAATTACTGGCATTCTGCTGTCAGTAATAAAACTTCTTCCACGCTTCAGAACTCATGTTGCCCTTCTGGTCCTAGACTGGATTGTGGTTGTGGAGGCAGTGGCACAGCGACAAGTTGTGAAGACACATGGGCTGGGAGGGGGAATGAGCCAGTATATGCTCCACTGCTGGGCCTCATGGTGACCCTATACCTTCCTGGTTTTGATACAGGAGATGGAACCTGAGAGCAGGGTATATGCTCACTTAAGGGCATCTTTGCTAAGGAGCATTAGCCAGTGGTATGGGTTTTGCAGGTGGCTGGCGTGCAGTTGGGCTGCGCAGTAGCAACAAACATGCAGCCCAAAGGTGACCACGCTAAAAGTTCCGTGCTAGTTGAGTAGCATGCAGATAGTGGAGTTAAGGCGGAGTCAGGGCATGCGGTGGGACTGGTGCGGTAGTGATGCGTTGGCTGCAGAAACACGCTGCTAGTGTGGGTGCAACCATGCCAACCTCTGACCAGGCACTAGCTGCACTTGCCATTCTCACATGGTCATGCTGTTCAGATGCATGTGCTAGGAAATATGAAGGCCAAAAGTAGGACAAAAGTAGAAGAAGAGGATAGGGGCAAAAGAAGATATGAGCAGAATAAGAAGGTGCCTGCCTGGGACACTGGTTTGGTAGGGGGCATGGTGCAGATGACATGGCAATGGACCACAACAGACTGACAGCTAGAATACCAAGGCCTGTAGGTCAGGAGTGACCCTACTAGTACAGTGGGCAAACATCCACAAACACATCAACACCAGCCTGATGCATTGCTGTTCATGTCTACATATGCAAGGAATAGATGTCAGAGGGCTCCTGATGCTGTGTGCTGTCAGGAGATAAGGCCTTTACTTTGTGCTACAGTCAATATTGACCTCATAGCTAAAGTTGGAATGAGCAGAAACAAGGGGGGAGGGAACACATGCAAATTAGCTGATGCACTTATTAGTAACATACCAGTGTGACTGCAAAAGAGCCATCTATTCCCTGCCTTCCTTGTACTATGCTCCCTGCAGCCTAGGTGAGCAGGCACCCTTGGCACGTCAGGGTGAGGGGGTTCATATCCCTGTCCCCCATGATGGACACTGTGGACACTCTGCCTGTTCCTGTACAAGGCCTCCTGCATCTCCAGATGCCACATTTGCACCCTGTCTCCTACAGTTAGTGATGCATACTATTTGCATATATTTGCTTATACTATTTGCATATATTTGCTTTGCTGATTTGCATGCCCCACCCTCTTGTATTTAGCCCCACCCTCTGAGCTGTGCATGCAGTTGGACCCATTCCCGGTCAACCCTCTGTATTCTCAACTGGCCAGTTGATACCCTCCTGTATGTTGCTTGGGGCACAGTTCCCACTGTCCAGAGTGTTTCCTTTGCCCAATGTGCGCTGCAGCCACGTGCACTGTGCGCATGCTACTATTGCGCTTGTGATGTGACTAACGTACCAGTAGTAGTATAGCGCCACCACACCCCTTGTGTTTAACGTGGCCACTTGGCTTCAGTGAGGTAGGAATGTGCAAATTTTACATGTTAACCCCGTGTTCCCTGCCACACTTTGGTAAACATGCCGCTTAGTCCTCAGCCTATACACCTTCACATCTTTTTCTTACTGTTGCCTCTACTGCTCCATAAGAAAATGTCCAGGAGAGGAATGGGGAATTTGTGAAGAGGAAGACTGTTTGGAGGGCAGTGGAAGAGAGGGGAAGGAGGAGGGATGGCTGACCTTTCCTTTTTATATTGCAGAGCTGACGGTCCTCGTTGAACTGCAGCTCCTCACTAAAAGAAGGAAATTTCAGATCAACTTGACATAAGTAATATATATCTATAGATGGAGTATGCTCTTGTGTGTAATGAAAAACGCATGTAGATTGTGTACCAGTGACAAAGTGAAAAAGTGGTGTAAAAGACCATTTACAAAAGTTTCAAATTACTTTTGAAAAGTTAAGAAAACTCCTTAACAACAATTTCCATATTGTCCTGCTAGGCCAGTCCAGGCAAGTGGGTTGTGTCACCCTTACCATATCTAAGGCAGCTAGAGCCATATTTTTCCAGTATTTGTCTCCAGCAGAGAGTGGACGCATCTGAAGCAGCTGTGAAATCTTGATTTAGCTTGTGACTAACTGCACTTTGGGTGACTTCCTCACTTGAGCTCAATGGGGAAAGGCTGTGGTTAGTCACCCTTAAAAATGGTGCCCTCCTGGATATTGCCAAAGGATGAGGTGTGTTGGTTCAGTTTCCTGTCCTTACCTTGATAAGGGCCAGTTGAAGTGTCAGAACTGCCAGTTGAGCAGTTGCATCACGATCCCGTAGGAATTGTTGGTTATACAGCCTAGTGTGCCCTTCCCCTCCTCTTCCCCCCCAAAAAATGTGGATGAAGATCATCAGTAGTATGTTCATGCAGGCAGTGACATTTCCAGCCCCCTCATCACCCGGGGCGGTTGCCCCTCCTTGTGGTGGGTACTCCCCTATGCAGCACAGCACACCTCCCCCCTTACCTCCCTGGGCCCAAATACTCAGGCAGCGTGGTAAACTTACCTTAAAGCCGTAGGTGGCTCACCGTGTTGCCTCCGATCCAGGCTTGGCGTTCTTCTCTTCCAGGCCAAAGTCTCACAATTCATGAGACTTTGGCTGAGAGAGAAAAGCCGCTGGGTCTGGAGTAGAGGCAGCGTGGCAAGCCACCTGCAGCTTTAAGTTTGCTGCTCTGCCTTCATGTCTGGGCCCAGCAGAGGTGCACCCTGCTCCTGGCCAGCACCCGAGGTGGGCCGTACTCACCTACCTACCCTTTGTACACTACTGCATGCAGGTCATGGAAGCAGGGGAGTAGTGTTGAGTCCTGCACTGTGTCTGCATGGGGCTTGCCATGAGTAACTACCAGATTTAAGTTAGTTTTTCTGTACCAATTCTTCGTTTCTTTGCTTAAATAAAGTTTTCTGTGGGGGCCTCCAACCTCATCTCTGGGGTGATTTGACTGTCGGGTCTGGGACCAGTTCAGCAGAACCATTGGTTAAACACACTTTTTCCTCCTGCTGGTTCCTGCCTCATGCTTCTGTTGTATGTGCGCATTGCTGGCACATGGCTGTGCTTTATCCCACGTTCAATGCTGTGTGCATTGTTACACGCAGTATTTGCATACTGTGTAAGCGCGCATTCTTTAAGTGCTTTCTTTTCCAGCGCACAATAGTTATGCTTTCCTGATGATCTCTGGGCACAGCCCCTTCTAGAGCGCCTTGGCTGAGTGTGGAGAGGACTTGCTAAGCTTCTAGAAGCTGCTCTTCTGGGAACAGGTGCATGGTGTCTGATCTGTGGCAAACACTGAACTACCTCATTGGTCTCCCTCTGTGAGTCCTGCATGGAGACTTCTGCTCATCTCTCGGAGGCATTATCCTTACAATTGGTGAACATGGCCCCTCCTTTTCCAGGTCTGTAGGCAGCAACAGGGTTGGCTGAAGAAAGAAACAGTGTCCCTACTGAGAATTCCTCTTCTGAGCTCAGCCTGCCTGAAGCATATTAGCAGGGTCCTGCAGTGGCTGGTCAACCCTCCACTAGGGGACCCACAAGGCTGGCAGAATGTTCCAAGCCTCCAGTCTACCATCTGCAGAATTTTTTCTTTCTTCAGCAAGCATGGACTTTCTGGCGAGGCTTCTATTTATTTATTTAAAAGTAATTTATTCCACCTATCAGCATGCCTTCTAAGTGGTTACCATTCTAAATCATTCTAATCAATTGCTATCGAATCTCCTTCAGGAAATACTAATTACACACAGGTGACTCATTCACAATCCTGAACTCTTACTACCCACTTCCCAAGTTTTCTCTTGCACAATTAACTCTTTTTGTAGGACTTCATTTCAAGAAAGCCGCTATCATTCAGCTGCCATCATTATGTCAGTCCATTTTATTTTTAAGTATTAAAAACTTCACGCTCTCATAGCAGCAAATATATAATGTTTGAAATTTCTTTTTGAAACCCCCCCAGAATTTTGTAAGTGAAAAAGCTTGTAAATGTATTTGCCAACCATGATGACTCCAATTTCAGTGGACCACAATTACCGTGTTTCGAAACACAACGCTTAACTTCTGCATCAGGGTTTCACATATACAGTAAATGATAAAAACCACAGCTCTTATCACAATAACATCAAACTTAGCTCTGTTTGAAATGATGTTCACAATCTTCTTTAGTCATGCTGTGGGCAATAAGAGTTCAGGAATGTGAATGAGTCAGCTGTGTTCTAAGTGGTTACAGCAAAAACATACATAATTAACATTCATAAAAAACTATCAATTAAATATCTTACAAAACTAAAAACAAATTAGGAAAAAAACCAATGCCCATAGATACAATAAAAAGATGCCCGTATCAAACAAAATAGGCCTTCCTAAAGACATAAGCTTTCAAACCTTTACGAAAAGATAAGTAACAGAAAAAAGACAATTATGTGTGACTGCTTTCCTTACAGATACAATAGTAGGAATCGCTAAAAGGCCCTGTGAAGCAGATCACAGCACATGAGAAGGTACATGGGTCAATTCAGTACGAATTAACGAGTGCAAAGCCTTATGAATCAAACTCATGCATTTAAATTGAACTCCGTGCAATACAGGCAGCCCATGCAAATCAGTAAGGGCCAGGGTAATATGCTCAGACTTACGCAGTCCTAAGATCACGTAGACAGCAGCGTTCTGCGCCAGCTGTAGAGGATGCAGAACACTATCAGGAAAACCCAGAAAAAATATGCTGTAGTCCTAATGACGCAACACCGAGGACTCTACAACAGTCCTAAAGTCAGCAGCTTCCAAAATATATTTCACCCAAAGCTTATAATAGATAGCACAAACTGTTCATAACACGAGATTTAAAAAAATGCCTATCTAAAAGCACACCTAAATAACAGATCTCTTCTTTTATAGGGATAGACTGCCAGTCAAATTCATAGCCTCAGACTTATCATAACTATTAATCTCTAAACTATTAGAGGAAAACCAATCCAGAATTTGTTGCCTCAGGCCCCTCCTGTTCTTTCTCCTCTCGCTCAGAGGAAGGCCCTTCCGCCTAGAGGGGGCAAAGCCCCAGAAAAGATGGATCCTGGGGACTCAGATCATCTCTCCTGAACTTGGGATCCTTCTTTGAGTTCTGAGAAATTTGATGGTGACTCCAAATGTGAAGAAGGCAAGCCTTTGGTGCCAGATGACCAAGATGAGTCTCCCATCGTCAATTTGTTTTGGAGAGAAGAGCTGGCAGCACTGATTGACCAGGTGTCCTCCGCCCTGGGTCATCTTTCCACATCGATCAGGTGGTCTGTTTGCCCTCATTCCAGAAGGAACAGTGCCAGGGGAAGGATTAGGACCTTCTCCTGGTGGAAATTAGGAGGGTGCTTCTTTGGTGCCTGAAGGTCACTAACTCCTTCCAAAGGTTGGACAGGCTTTTTGTTCTTTTTGTAGGCCTATGTAAGGGTGAAGTGGCCACAAAGAACTGGTGAATCCCATCTGTGTTTTTATTGGAGGCACAACCCTCAGTTGCCTAAAAGTGATTGTTCAAGATTCTGTAGCACATTTTTCAAAACTGTAGCATATTTTATTCAATTTGCATATATTTTCATATTACATTTTGTTGTATTTTTTTTTAATTTTATTTTAGAAAGTAATTTTTGGGCATTTCTTATGTGCCCACTTACTTGGGGGATTCTTGT